>ML277050.1:13205-137861 GCA_005239495.1 Nicotiana undulata | reverse complement strand
GATGAAGTGTTATGGGTGCGGAGACATGGGCCACGTGAGGAGAATTTGCCCCCATTATAAGGGTAAGGCAGTGCAGCAGAGCCATCAACCCAGGGTCCCAGTACCAGCAGCTCGACCACCGAGGGGTGTAGGTCAGATTGGCAGGGGCCGTCCCAGAGGGGGAGGCCTGCCGGGTAAAGGTCATTCAGCTCCAGCTCGATCCAGGGGAGCTCAGCCATCAGGCACCCCAGCACGTTTCTATGCCATTCCCGCCAGGGCAGACGCAGTAGCCTTAGATGCAGTGATTACAGGTACTATTTCAGTCTGTGGTAGGGAGGCTTCAGTGTTATTTGATCCGGGGTCTACATACTCTTATGTTTCAGCTTTATTTGCTCATTCTCTGGATATTGTATGTGAGTCCTTGGGATCTCCTTTGTATGTGTCCACTCCTGTGGGCGACTCTGTGGTGGTAGACCGGGTCTACCGGGCTTGTGTGGTTACTTTCTGTGATTTTGAGACCAGAGCCGACCTATTATTGCTCGATATGGTTTATTTCGAGGTTATTTTGGGCATCGATTGGTTATCCCCTCATCATGCCGTCTTGGATTATTATGCCAAGACCGTTACTTTAGCCATGCCCGAGTCGTCGAGGTTAGAGTGGAGAGGTGTTTCAGTTAGTGCTTTCAGCCGAGTTATTTCTTTCATCAAGGCTCGACACATGGTTGAGAAAGGGTGTCTGGCCTATCTTGCTTATGTGCGGGACACTACCGCCGAATCTCCTACTGTTGATTCAGTACCTGTCGTCCGTGAGTTTCCGGATGTGTTTCCTTCAGATCTTCCAGGCATGCCTCCAGACCGGGACCGGTTTTGGGTCGTGAGAGAAAAACTCATCAGCATCTCATCTTTCAACTTCTTTTTCGTTTATTTCTTCATGGTATTCTCGATTTGAAGAATCATAAGAAGTTCTTACTTGGTTTTCTGTCTAAGAAGATTTCTTGGGTTAGTTTTTGGTTGTCACTGGGGGATTCAGTTTGCTTGTTGCTACTGAGACTTTCTTTCTCTTTGCTGATCACCATTTTTACTTGACCTTTATTTGGTCAAGTTTTCTTTGTCATATTTTCTCCCTAAAAGGTATGTAACAGTTCATTTGCTTAATGAAACTTTGGACTTAAACCTTTATCATCTGCTTGTTGTATGGTTGCTCTCGATAACTGAAGTGCTTTTCTTTCTTTTTATATATATATATATATATATATATATATATATATATATATATATATATATATATGATAATTTGGATGTTTGTTGGTATAATAATGAATTCTTGAGTGTGACAAGTGTTGCCTTTGATATTAGAACTCTTCCTGCTGGCATCTGTTGTTTTGTTCAGATTATATGTGCATAGACGTATAGTTAATATTCACAGTTTCATACTAGAAAATAATCTGCATTAGGGTCGACGGATCTGATTCTCTAATAGTCGGGTCCACCCCTCAATGAATGCACAAATATTCAATGGTTAGGTTGTTCTGTAAAGAGTCAAAACTGGTAAGAAGGCACCAAGGAAAGGGATTTGAACCTATAAATGGTCAGATTCACTCCTTAGAGAGTGCCTAAAATGACCAAAGTTCTGTGAAAACACGAATTGAAGGCATGAAGGGGATTGTTAGCTCGCACAAGAGCAGCATCGAATTTACACTATTCCTTTATTGTCATTTTATATTTTACCGTAAAAAATGTACAGTAGAAAACAAGAATGTAAAAGATTAGTTTTCTTCTGTATCAGTTGTAAAGAAGGGACTGAATTGAATTACAATTGGTTTATGTCTTGTTCATTTCATCAGCTTTTCATTTGGGTAGTTGTTGTCATCGTATGGTTATGATCAAAACCCCTCCCCTTTTGTACAAACTTCAGTATAAGCTTATAGAAAAGAGTTCATCTTAAGGACTCTAGGTTCGAAAATATTTATTTTACAAATTCCTACGATTTTACAGAAGATAACAAAAGGGAAATCCTTTCTTTTCAAATGAACTGTTTGATGAATCGATATGAAGTTTATGGTTCAAAGGCATTCGAAGGAAGCTTGTAAACACCCGCTAAAATTCCAGAATAACACTTTACATCTAGTAACTCTTAAGAAAAATGTAAATAGAAATCGGCCTCTTCCATTTGCCTCGTTGATCTGAAATTTTCGAATTTGGAATACTGTAACATGTATGAAAACTGTCAAACAAAGTTCAGTGGATATAAAAATTAAATAGTATGAATCTAAGTCTTAGGAATCGGTTAAAGACCACACCATAACTAATATGCTCATTTGGCTTCTTGAATACGTGATTTGCAAATTACTCTGTAATCTTTCTCTATACGATAGCATGATTCTCTTTGTAGTTGTGTAGCTTCTACCCTTTTTTGGCGAACTAGCCATAATTAGGATTGGCCAAAAGAGTTGAAACAATTTGGGGCTAAAATGTGACCATAGCCCGAAACATGTTACCTTTAGGCTATTGAACATCATTTTAGGCAATCCTTAGGTAGAATGAATACCTTTAGTTTGAAATTTGACAAAAATCGATCATTACCTCAAAATTATCTTAAACTACCCTCGGGAGTGGCAACTCATGCCCCCGACCCTTAACTCCAAACAACTAATAAAATGCATGTGGCAACCACGGGTTCATTTCATGCGACGTGTTTGTCGTGTGCTCAAAAACAACAAGTGCACGCCATCGTGACTTGTTTAAAATGAATTCATAAACGTCCTAATCAATCTTAAAACTAACACGCTCTTTCAAAAATAGAAAAAATAAAGAATAATCAAACATCTCCTCAAATAGGCATTATAAAACCGTCGCGACCATAGTCAAGACTACGTAATCTACACTCGGGTGCGACAACTCATGTCCCCGTCTCCAAAACTCTAAATTATAGTAAAATCACGTGTTGCAATTACGGGTGAATTTCATGTGGCGTAAATGTAACATGTACAAAAGTATAACGAGTGCACGTTCTCGTGACTTGTTTTCAAGATAAATTCATACTTATCAAAAGTGGTTAAAAGTTAAAGGGCCAAACGCACAATAGGCTAAAAGCACGTAAATAATCAGATAATTCAGGCCAAATATTAATAGTTAAGAGACCGTGCTAGAACCACGGAACTCGGGAATGCCTAACACCTTCTCCCGAGTTAACACAATTCCTTACTCAGATTTCTGGTCGCAGACAAATCAAAACAGAGTCAAATCTTCCTCGGTTTGGGATTTTTAAAACAAAAGGGTGTCCCGGAGCATCGTCAAAAATCCGGGTGGCGACTTTAAAACAATAATAATTCCCAAAACCGAATAATGTCACTTAAAGTAGAAAAACTCCCTTATTACCCCTCCATTAATTCGGGGTAGTGAAAAATGAGGTGTGACAGCTGCAGCAGAAGTTTCCAGACAACAGACAGGTTCGCCGTTGACATGAGGACTGATCGTGGTCGGAACAATCGATCACAGCAGGATAAAGAAGCGCCAGGGTCGCAGGATCCTTCTTACCCTAAGTTATTGGAATACATCTTCAACGTTTGTATAGTGGCGTTGGTGTCGACAATGAGAAACATCAAAGAAGCACGGTCTCTGAAACCGATGAGATCTAATTCCACCCATAGGGATCCAAACTTGTAGTGTGAATACCATGGGAAGAATAACCATCGGACAGGGGATTGTCGACTCCTCCTAGAAGAAGTGGCAACATTATTGAAGAATAGTCACCTCAGAGAATTCTTGAGTGATCGAGATAAGAACAAATATGGTTGTAATCAGGACAACGCGGAACCCTCAAAAGCAGGAGAAAATCCCCCGCGTCAAACAACGAACATGATCTTTAGAGGGAACGAGATAAACAGGGTTACCATTTCAGCAGCAAAGAAGATTGAAGTATTAATAATGCATAGCAAAAGGCTTCGGGAAGACAATATCACTTTTACGGAGGAGGACGTAGACAGATTGCTGCTACCACACAACGACGCACTTGTAATTTCTTTAAATGTGCTAGATTTTAAGAGTAAAATTGTTCTAGCGGATCCAGGAAGTTCGGCTAATATTATACAATGGAAAGTATTGGAGCAAGCTAAACTCACCTGAAGCATTATTCCTGCCACAAATCTCCTCATCGGATTCAACCTCGCAAGTGTGACAACTTGAGGAGAAATTTTATTACTCACGAACACTGAAGGAGTAATGAAAACAACTCTTTTCAAAGTTTTAGATGGTGATATGGGATACAACATCATTCTAGGAAGGCCATGGTTGCATGAGATGAAAGTTGTACCATCAACGTATCATCAATTGATGAAGTTTCCAACGCCCCAATGAATTAAACAGATAAGGGGTGATCAACCAGCGACAAGGGAGATGAATGAAATTTCGGTCTCCAGTAGCAAAGGAAATGAATGTGTAGCATAGCAATTACAAGGACCGACACCTACTCCCGAACTAGATGAAGTTAACCTGGGGGCAGAGGCGTCAGAATAATATCATGTGCCAATATATTCTAAAATTTCAGAAGAGATCGATGCAACGAAGTTCACGGCAGAAGAGCTGGAGAAAGTGGCATTGTTCGAAGGATTCCTAGAAAGGAAATTCCACTTGGGGACACGACTGTACCTAGAACTCATGTCCGACTTTATTAAATTCCTTAAATCTAACACCGATTGTTTTGCATGGTCGCATGAGGATATGACAACATCCAAATAGAGATAGTCTTACACAAGTTAATATGTGATCCCAACATACCTCCGGTAAGACAAAGGAAACGCCCGAGTGCCGAAGCTAGAAATAAATTCGTCAAAGAGAGGTAACGCGCTAACTTAATATCGGTTCGCTCCGATAGGTAATATATCCAGATTGGCTAGCCAATGTAGTAGTAGTTCCTAAGAAGACCAATAAGTTTCGCATGTGTGTAGATTATAAAGATCTTAACAAGGCGTGCCCAAAAGACTTGTTCCCACTACCAAACATCATTCAAATGATTGATGCCATGGCCAGGCACGAGTTAATGAGTTTCCTCGATGGTTTTTCCGGTTACAACCAAATTAATATGAACCCGTAGGATTTGGAAAAGACTTCGTTTATAACGAATTTCAATATATGTTGCTACATGTGATGCCCTTCAAGCTGAAAAATGTCGGAGCCACTTATCAACGGCTCATGAACAAGATGTTTGAAAATCAAATAAGAAAAACTATGGAAGTTTATATAGATGATATTCTCGTTAAGTCTTTAAATGCAGGTGATCATCAACATTTGCAAGAAACTTTCGACATCCTAAGGAAGCATAATATGAAACTTAATCCCAAGAAATGGGCGTTCCGGGTCAGCTCTGGTATGTTTCTGGAATTTCTGGTATCACAGAGGAGAATTGAGGTAAACCCCAATATGATCAAGGTCATAAAAGACATCCCAGACCAACTATCAAACGTGAAGGAAGTCTAAAGGCTTACCGGCAGATTGGCAGCTCTGAGCAAGTTCATTTCTCGATCATCAGAAGAGTGTCATCATTTCTTTGCACTGCTCAAAAAGAAAAATAATTTTGAATGGACCCAAGAGTGCCAGCAGGCATTGAGGAATTTAAAGAAGTACTTTTCAAGCCCTCCATTGCGTTCAAAACCAAAAGAAGGTGAAACATTGAAGGTTTATCTTGAGGTCTCGGAAGTTGCAGTAAGTACGATTTTAGTCCGAGAGAACGAAGGTACGCAACCTCCCATTTATTATGTTAGTAAAATTTTACGGGAGCAGAACTCGTTATCCACATTTGGAGAAACTGTCCTTAGTTCTTGTAGTCGCCATTCGGAAGTTGAGGACCTACTTCCAATGCCACCTGATAGCCGTGGTGACTACTTTACCCTTGCAAAACATCCTCCATAAACCCGAGCTCTCGTGCCTGTCATTATGAGTGAATTCGACATAGAATATAAACCAAGGAATGCAATTAAGTTGCAAGTGGTTGTTGACTTCATGGCCAATTTCAGTCTGGTAATATTGCCTTTGGCAACCAATGAGGTAGTAATGGTGTTGGAATCGATACAGGGGTTTGGACCTTATTTACGAGCGGAGATTCCAGCGTAAAAAGGTCCTGCTCGGTATAGTCATAATCACACCTTCGGGGGAAACCCTGAGGCAAGCCATCAAGATGATCCACTTATCTAACAATGAAGAAGAGTATGAAGCTTTGATTGCAGGGCTCGATTTGGCTTGGGGGCTTGACTTTGAGGCCATCGAAATCAAATGCAACTCACAGCTGGTGGTAAATTAGGTCTAGGGGATCTACGACACCAAAGAGGAGCGCATACAACAATATGTGGTAAAGGTTGATGCTCTATTGGCGCGATTTCGGGAGTGGTCAATTACTCATATCCCAAGGGAAGATAACGCAGAAGCAGACACATTGGCAAACTTAGGACCATCGATGAAAATAAAGGGATCAGAGTCCAGGACGGTAGTACAGCTGATCAACTCAGTCTTGGATACAGATGGTTACTATGAGGTAAATTCGACTAATCTAGTCTGGGACTAGAGGAATGAAATCATCGATTATCTCAAACACGGGAACCTACCTGAAGACCCAAAAGTATCACGGGCACTGTGTGCCAAAGCACCGCGATATAGCTTCAAGAGAGGCCAATTGTATATAATATCTGTTCAAGGCCCGCTGGCCCGATGCTTAGGGCCATCCGAAGCTAACTATGTCAGGAGATAGGTTCACGAAGGGATATGCAGCAACCACTCAGGCGTAGATTCCTTTGTGCTGAAGTTGGTAAGGGCAGGATATTATTGTCCCCGCTTGGAACAAGACCCAAAGACTTCATACGAAAATGTGAACCAGAAGAACCCTTACATTCAGTTTTTTCCCTGTGGGTATTCATGAAATGGGTGATGGACATCGTCAGGCTACTGCCACCGGCTCCCGAAAAGGTAAGATTTCTTTTAATTTTAACTAACTATTTTTCTAAGTGGGTGGAAGCAGGTCCTTATCAGAAGATCGGAGAACGTGAAGTGGTGGATTTCTTTTGGGAAAATATAATTTGAAGGTTCAGAATACCAAACGAGATAACATGCGACAATGGGCCACCGTTTATCGGCAAAACAATTACCAAGTTCCTCCAAGATTTAAAAATGAAGAGGATCACATCTTCACCCTATCATACGAGTGTAAACGGTCATGAGGAGTCGACAAACAAGGTGATTATTCAAAACCTCAAGAAAAGTTGGAAGCGACTATGGGTAACTAGCCTGAGGAATTAACCAGAGTTCTATGGGCATACCGAACTACGTCCAAGTCAAGCACATGGGAAACCCCTTTTGCCCTCGTGTACGGTGCAGAAGCTTTAATCCCGTTAGAAATAGGGGAACCCACCTTGAGATATTTCCAGGTAGGTGAAGAATCGAACAACGAAGAAATGTTAGTCAACTTGGAACTGCTCGATGAACGCAGGGACTTGGCGCATGTAAGAAAGATTTCTCAAAAGAAGAGAATGGAGCGGTATTATAATCGAATAGCCAACCTCCATTATTTCAAAGTAGGATACTTGGACCTAAGGAATGTAACTCAACACAACCAGAAGCTCAACATGGGGAAGTTAGGTCGAACGTGGGAAGGCCCCTTTTGGGTTTCAGCTATCACCGGGAAAGGTTCATACGAGTTGGAAAAAAAAATTGAGAAAATTTGCCCCGCAATTAGAACGTGGAACACCTCAAAAGATATTATTAATGGTGAACATTATCCGATCAGAAAGTATGTGCTGCACTCTTTTTCCATTCGTTTAGTTTTTGTCCCAATTGGGTTTTTCTGGCAAGGTTTTTTACAAGGTAGCAACAGAAAGCATACTATGAAGACATCAACAATAAGGCCTTTAATAGAAAATTACACAAGCAAATATCCACTCGGGGAAAGCAAATATCCACTCGGGGATGGTTATACAATCTTTTGCTCTATAGCAAATTCCAACCGGAAAGTTAAGTTTGCTATTGAGCAAAGGTTACGTGATCGTTCACGAGCACAAACCACTAGAGGGTTGTTAGATAGTCCTTCACTCGATAGCATAAATTCCTATGGAGAAGTGAAGTGTGTTACCAAGTTAAGGATTACCTAGAAATGCATTAGTTGAATCTTTGAAGATACAAGACTTTGAGTGTTCCAATTCGCACTTTTCGCATTCAAACAGTGGGAGGGGAATGATATGAGGATACAGAAATAATGACTGCCACATTGACCGGGAAACAAAAAACTGGAAATATAATTGCATCATCGGGACCGGGATTGTGCAGCTAGCCCCGTAGAAACAAGTTGTACAAGTTAGCCACACGTAATGGTAATTTTTTTCAGCATAGCAAATGCTTACGTACCTTTTGAAAATAGAAGGAATAAAATGAAATCCTTTTGTTTTTATCTTGTTTCATATTAGAACAATGAATTAATTTTGTCATTTGAAAGTTAAACAACTACTTCAAATGCTAGTGCCATAATGAACAGGAGAAGTCCTCTTCAAGGACATTGTAAACATAAAAGGGCCCTCTCTTATAAAAACTCTCACGTTAAAGGGTTGGTTTCAGAAGAATTTATGCCCAGAATAAAAATGCCTTCGGGGAAAGATACACCCCAAGCCATATACGAAAGGACGCAGAAAGTAAACTTGCACAAATACTTATGAAATCCCTTATGAAAAAGGGCTTATGCCAAGAGCCAAGAATGCTTTCGGGGAGAATACACCCAAGGCTTCACATAATAAGACGCAAAACAGAAAAGCTTGCACAAAATTCTTAAGCAAAGGGAAGAAAATGCAATGATGAAAGACTTGCAAGAATATTCAAACGAAAGTAAGACTCAAACAATACTTGAGCAAAAGCTATTTTTATTTACAAAAACATGTCAAACATCACAGGTACAAGAATTGGAAAAAGAAAAGAAAAGCTAAATTGCAGTATCTCCGGAACCAGGAGGAAGAGAAGTGTCTGTGCCCCCGGGAGAAGTAGACGGATCCATCAATGGCTCTACATTTTCACCCGTTTGGACTTTAGAATCATCATTCTCCGATTCTTCTTCAGTTCCTGAGAACTTGGAACCAGAACAAGAAGGACCAGGTGCATCTGACCTCGTTGAGAGTCCACTTTTAGCAGCTAACACAACCTCACGGGCCTTAACAATTTCGGCATCAAAATCAATGACACCAGCTTTGGCCTCTTCCAAAGTTTTTCTCCTCATGATGTACATAGCGTAAGTTTTCTCAACAACGAGGGAAGTCGCTCGGCGCTTAAGTTATTATTTGGGTTACCTCGGAAGAAAGGTTTTCCCGGGCGGACCTAGCAGATTTGAAGCTAAGATCAAGGTCAGAGACAATTGAACTAAAAAGCCTATTATTCTCGATAGTTTTCCTGTACTTCTCTTCCAACTAGGCGTGTTTCGCCCTTGTAGCTGCAAGCTCTTAAATTTTGGAGTTCAAGGCAACCTCTAAGTTAATCACTCTTTCAGTAGAGGCAACCTCGCGTTCAGTTGCAACAACAACAACATTATGGACTTAAGCCCATTTGGCCCTGGCTTCGTCAAATCTAACACTCAGCGGGCTAATTTCTTGGCCAAGGGTTACCACTTCTTGCTCTATTTTCCGCAAACGAGCCTCCAATACAACAACCTCATCACCTTTGGCTTCAAGTTTCGAAAGGCAACTGACATGTTGCTCTTGCTCTGCCAAAGGTTGATCCTGCGCGGAGGTAATCTAATCATTTTCATGAATCAACCTCAGAAGGCCCACGAAAGCAAGGAAGTTGGTCTAAAAAGTAAGAAGGGTAAAATTCAGGATTTGTTCATACACAAAAATAGAAGGAGTAATAAATGAAGAAAGGAACAAACCGCTGCGCCGTTGTGCATGGCATTGTTCAACAAACACTCTCCTGAGAGTGCCAGAATCTTTTCCCAGTCTTTCTCTAAAGCCAAAGCCTTCAATAATTTCCACCGGCTGGGATAGCAAGTTGCATCCGGTAGAGAATAAAAGAGTAACAACCTCCTTCTTTGTGGATCTTCAGAAGGGCAACATAAGTTTTCCCCAAATTCCCATGAACCGGGGACTGTGGAAGAGGAAAACCTTCTTCATGGTCAGGTGCGGCCGGTGGAGATGATACAACAATTGCTAGTGGAATAGTGGATGAAGATGGAAGTGTTGTAGCAATTGCTGGTGTTGGTGAAGATGGAGATGAAGATGATGGAATTGAAGAGTGAGAAGTAGCTACATCAAGTTATTGGATGCTCGCCAACCAAAGACGGCAGGGACCTGGTACTCAGCCCCGTAGTACCGGGCAAAATAATGTGGGCCTGAAAAATGGGATTTGACATTATCTACCAAATTAAACTCTCCCCAAAGTGTCGAGACATAACCCTCAGTTGGTGTAAATATCTCAACAGGTCGAGCATCCTATTGAGATCATGAGGATCGCCGTCTTCTATGTAGAGAATCTCTCTCATCACTTGCTTGTTCATCATCGTCGATCGTCATAGTGTCTATGACCGGACCGGAAGGAGGGCCAGTCACCATTGCTACCGAAGCAGGCCTGAAGACACCTGTTTGAGTAAGCGCCTCCTGAAGCAGCCTCGCTGCATCAGGAAGATCAACCAAGACATCCTCATCAGGAACAACAACAGAGCCCGCGGGTAGACCTATATCATAAACGGGTTAGAAGGGATCAATTAAATTTTTCACATGAAAAATGTAAACAAGGTGAGTTTGGATTACCATGATTCTTGGCCTTTCACCCGTATTGAGGGGCCAATTCTTTCCACAAGCGAGTCTCGGGCGTTGTAATGTCCAAGATCTTTTGTACCCACCAATCCAAACCTTAAACCACCGATGGGATCGGCTATTGAAAATATTTAGTAAAAGGAAATACTAAACAAAGAGCTTACAAGTGCAGTTCCAAGCGGCCGAAAAGGATGCAGCCATTGCCGGAATAATGTCGTTGATGGTACTGCAACAAACCGTTCCATCCACCCACGGTCGTTGTCAGCATCCATGCTAGAAAAAGAGGCATGGTGGCCATGCTTGCATAGGTTCATTCCCCTGTTGAAGATTTTGGGAGAATAGAGATTCATCATATGCGCTAAGGTTAGCTCCTCTACAGTCTCCTGGAACAAACGCCAAAGGAAAGAAACTGTCCTCCACACAAAAGGACTTACTTGTGCCAAACACACTTGGTAGGGGAGGAAAAACTCTGCAATCATGGAGTCAAGCTCTTCGCTCAAAGAGAATTGTTGAATCAAGTCACTGAATGGTTTTGAAGAATGACAAATGTCCTCACATTTGAACCAGGTCCATCATGGCAAACATAGACAAGCAGACTAGATGGCACGAGAAGAGTTCATATGCACGAGATAAACATCATCTCTGAATTAAGGGGTTATCTCCTAAGAGAAATGATTGCAAATTGATAGGCAGATGGACTTCGTATTCAGGTAGGACAGAATCAAGATAAATGAAGATCAAGGAAGTTGAGATAAACTCAAACTCTTCCACCAAGGAAGAGTTGCATCAGAATTCTACTTCAACGTCTCAACTACTGATCCTATAAAATTGTCAAAGCATTCCTGCTGAATAGTTGCGCATATACACAGAAGCGAAACAAGAATTGAAAGCAAAATTACCAAAGCAATTTTGCAAGAAGTTCATGTGAAGAATCCATGTGCGACTCAAAAGCTACTTGAACCAGCTTGAAGAACCAGTTCCATCTGTTATCCTTTGAGTCTAGTTGTTTGTAGTAGGCGATTACAAATTGTATCTTTCAGCTTTATCTAGAAGCAATTTTAATAGGTACACAGTGTTCAAGTTAGAGTTAACTTGAAGTTTGTCGCAATTATCTAGAGGCTAGTTTGCCACAAGGGGATTAGAGTTAATCCTTAGGTTTACAAAAGAGTTTATTTTGTAAATGTTGTTTTGCTCATTGACATAGTGAAGAGTTTGGGAAAATCCTACGGGGAAGTAGGTCGTGGTTTTTTTCACCTTTTGAGCCAGGTGTTTTCCACGTAAAATTGGTCTATTATTTTATTTCTGCAATTATTATTCCGCAAACTGTAGAAGTTGGAACACCTAGAAGAACCTGGTTCTTCTATAGAGACTGCACTCGAAAATTGGACACCACACAAATAACCCCCTCTTGTGTGGTATTGACGTTTAAAACATCAATTCGTATCAGAGCAGGTTATTCTTGAAGAGTCTAACACCTTAGAAAAAGATCAAAATGAGTGCAGCACCTGGGAACTGGGAAGGACAATCAACTGCCAAGCCACCACCCTTCAATGGCCAGTATTACTCCTGGTGGAAGAACATGATGAAGGATCACATAGTTGGAGAAGACTATGAACTATGGGACATAGTCACTGACAGTCCTTTAGCCACCATGAAGAAGACTGCTGAAGGAGTAAATGTGCCAAAAACTAGAGCTGACTGCACTGCTGAGGATTTGAAGAAGTGGGAGAAAAATGCTAAGGCAAAAATGTGGCTAGTGTGTGGACTTGGTCCAGACGAGTATAGTAGAATTCAAAGCTGCACCACTGCCAAAAAAGTTTGGGATACCTTACAAGTAAAGCACGAAGGAACACCTTAAGTGAAAAGATCAAGAGGTACTCTACTATACTCCAAAGAAAAGATCACTATGAAAGAAGGAGAGACAATCCAAGAGATGTATACGAGGTTCACAACACTTACTAATGAACTCAAGTCTCTTGGAGGGGTCATTCTTGAAGAGCACGGGGTGGAGAAGATCCTGACTAGCGTCTTGCCAACCTCTTGGGATAGAAAGATCACTCCTATCGAGGAATCCAAACACATGGAAACCCTCAGGTTGGACGAGCTAATTTGAAATCTCACTGCCTACAAACTTAGAAGGCAGACAATGAAAATGGATGCTCCTAAGAAGGAAAGAAGTCTAGCATTGTGAATCATTGAGGGAGCATATCTGGAGGAAGATTAAATGGCCATGATCACTAAGGAATTCAGAAACTACCTCATAAGGAAAAACGGCATCTCAAGAGGTGGAAACTACAACAAAGCAAAAGCTCCAGAAAGATCAACCAACGAGGGATGCTACAAATGTGGAAAGACTGACCACCACATCAAGAACTGTCCTCATTGGGAAGTATAATGGAAAAGGGAGAGATCTGAACGAAGGAACAAGAAAAAGGAACTGGTCCAACCAAAAAAAACCACAACAAAAGCTATGGTTGCTGCTTGGGGGGAAAGCTCATATGAAGAATCAAAAGATGGTGAGAATGAAGAACATACACTCATGGAAATTAGTGAATCAGACGAGGAATCATATGAAGAACCAGAGGTAAGTATATCACATCTCAAAAACAAGATAAAGTTCCTATCTAAAGAAAAACTCTCTCAGTTTCTACTTGATTTCATGGATGATTCCGAAGAAATAAACAAAGAGAAAGAACAAATGTCCAAAGAGTGTGTAATGTTAAAATCAAAGTCCAATAACCTAGAAATCAGAGTAAGTGAATCTGAAAAGGAAAACACTGCCTTGAAGAACTAGGTTCATCCACTTGAAACCAAGATCCTAGAGCTAAAATCTGAAAATTTAAAATTGAAACTAGGAACTAGCAAGAAGACTGTTGATCACCCTCAACTCATGTTAGAAGATAATGTGGGAAAACTAAAGGATAAGATGTACATTAAATATGAACATATAAGGGTACTAAAAAAAGAACTTGGTAAGGTCAAACATGAATTAGATCGAACTTGCAAATGGAATAAATCCTCTGATGCCTTGACATGGCTTCAAGAAAATCATAGTAGCAACAGAAGAGGACTTGGGTTTGGGAGTCAAATTCCCAAATGGGATCCCAAAAAAAAATATCTCACTCTTCCTGAGAATAAAATATGTACCCACTGTGGTAAGACTGGTCACTACAAAATTGAATGCACTGCAAAAAAGTAGGCCAGTCGAAGAAATAAAAATTTTGTTCGAAAGAAAAACTGGTTACCAAATTGGGTCAGAAAAAGCTTGATTCATCCTTTCTCTCATAAAAAAGGACCCAAACTAGTTTGGGTCCCTAAGGCTAACCCTTAATTTCCTTTTGTAGGTTCAAGTGAGAGGAAGCAACCAAATTTGGTACTTGGACAGCGGCTGCTCAAAACATGTGACAGGGAACAAGGAACAGTTCCTTTCACTTGAAAACCTCAAAGGAGGAAATGTCTCCTTTGGAAATGGAAAGAAAGGTGAAATTATAGGGGTTGGTAAGGTAGGTAAGGATGACACACGTTCCATTGAGAATGTGTACTTGATAGATGGCTTGAAATATTGCCTGATCAGTGTGTCATAACTGTGTGACAGAGGTAACCTGGTTGCATTCACTTCCACAAAATGCTTTGTGATTAATCTCTTTACTGACAAGATTGTCTTGCAGGGAAAAAAAGTGAATAACATCTATGTCATATACCTATCCACACTATCAGAAAATGAACTCACCTGTTTACGTGTGTTGGACAGTGATCCCCTCCTTTGGCACAAAAGACTTGTCATGCAAGTCTAAATCAGCTTAACAAATTAGTCTCCAAGGATTTAGTGGTAAGGCTTCCTAACATTAAGTTCAAGGAAGACAAAGTTTGTGAGGCATGTGAAAAGGGGAAGCAAGTAAGATCCTCATTCAAAAGCAAGAAAATGGTCAGTACCACGAGGACGTTGGAACTAGTTCATATGGATATATGTGGTCCTATGAGAACTTTGAGCAGAGGCGGTAAGAAATATGTAATGGTTCTAGTTGATGACTACTCTAGGTTCACCTGGACCTTGTTTCTGACATCTAAAGATGAAGCATTTGATATGTTTACTTCATTTGTTAGAAAAACTCAAAAACAACTAGGAAATCAACTTGCACCAATAAGATATGATCATGGCACTGAATTTGAAAATGCAAAGTTTGCTGAATTCTTTGATGAACATGGCATAAATCACAACTTCTCTGCCCCTAGAACCCCATAGAAAAATGGGGTTGTTGACAGAAAGAACAGAACCCTTGAAGATATGGTTAGAACCATGCTTCTTTCTAGCAAACTACCCCATAGCTTCTGGACAGAAGCAATAAACACTGCATGCTACATAATAAATAGATGCATGACCAGACCACTGGTAGAGAAAACTCCTTATGAATTACTTAAAGGGAGAAAGCCCAACATATCCCACCTTAGGGCTTTTAGATGCAAGTGCTTTGTGCACAATAATGGCAAAGACTCCCTAGGTAAATTTGATCCTAGAAGTGATGATGGAGTATTCTTGGCATATTCATCACATAGTAAATCTTATAAAGTATATAATAAAAGAACTATGTGTGTAGAAGAGAGTGTGCATGTTGTTTTTGATGAAACTAACATTCTCTCTGAGAGACAGGAACCAGAAGATGATGAACTTGGACTGGTCAAAAGCAGTGATCGAACTGGAGCAAATATATAAGATGGAACAGGTGATGGACCAGGTCCAACTACCCCAAGCAACATGATAGGGGGAATTCAACAGCAAACGTCATTGGAACTTGGCCCTGATCTTGTTCCACAACAACAAGACACCATGTGATCATCAAGTCGTGAACAATTGGTGCTCAAACCACACAGATATCAAAGTTCTCACCCCCTTGAGAACATCATAACAGACTTGACATCTAGAATCAAAAACCAGATCCTCCTTGAAAAATATGTGTGCGTTTGATGCCTTTCTATCTTCGATCGAACCAAAGAACGTTGTTGAAGCCTTATAGGATGCTGACTAGGTAAATACCATGCAAGAAGAGTTAATTAAATTTGAAAGAAGTCAAGTTTGGCATCTGGTACCCAGACCACTTGATACATTAGTGATTGGCATAAAGTGGGTCTTTAGGAACAAAATCGACGAAGATTGAACAGTTACAAGAAACAAGGCTAGACTGGTTGACAAGGATATAGTCAAGAAGAGGGAATTGACTATGATGAGACCTTTGCTCCTGTGGCAAGAATGGAGGCTATCAGGCTTCTTATAGCATTTGCTACCCACATGGAATGCACGCTCCACCAGATGGATGTAAAGAGTGCTTTCCTCAATGGATACCTAAAGGAAGAAGTATTTGTCAAGCAGCCTCCAGGATTTGAAAGCAAGGAGACACCCGACCATGTGTATAAACTTGACAGGGATTTGTATGGACTCAAGCAAGCACCGAGAGCATGGTATGAGCGGCTATCTAAATTCCTGCTAGAACATGACTACAAACGAGGTAAAATTGATAGCACCTTGTTCTTAAAGGAAAAGGGTAAGGATCTCCTGGTAATACAAATATATGTCGATGACATAATATTTGGGGAAACTTCTGAAAAATTGAGTAAGTAATTTGCTAAACTTATAAGGAGTGAGTTTGAGATGAGAATGATGGGTGAGCTAAATTTCTTTTTAGGCTTGCAAATTAAGCAAAACTCAAATGGAACAATGATCCACCAGCAAAAATATGTGAAAGAATTGCTCAAAAGATTTAAAATGAAAGACTCAACAGAAATAGACAACCCCATTGCAACAGCCACAAAATTAGATGTGGATGAACCTGGTTCATCCGTTGATCAAAAGCAGTATAGAGGGATGATTGGGTATTTATTGTATCTCACTGCCAGCAGACCTGACATTGTGTTCAGTGTAGGGCTTTGTGCTAGATTTTAGGCAAATTCAAAGGAGTCCCATCTAACTGCAGTGAAGAGAATTCTGAGATATTTGGAAGGCACCACTGACCTATGTCTTTGGTATCCTAAAGGTAGTAATTGTGACCTTGTAGGATATGCTGATGAAGATTATGCAGGTTTCCTGGTTGACAGGAAAAGTACTTCCGGCATGGCACATTTTTTGGGCTCTTGCCTTGTGTCTTGGGCCACCAAGAAACAGAACTCAGTAGCCTTGTCTACTGCTGAGGCTGAGTACGTGGATGCAGCCTCATGTTGTGCTCAGTTGATGTGGATTAAGCAACAACTCATGAATTTTGGTATAGAGGTTAGATGCATTCCTATTTTCTGTGACAACACTAGTGCTATTAGTATGACGAAGAACCTGGCTAATCATAAGAGAACCAAGCACATAGATGTCAGACACCATTTCCTAAACGATAACTATGAAAAGGGAATAATCTCAATCGAATTCTGTGCTACTGACAAACAAATTACTGATATCTTTACTAAAGCACTAAGTAGGGAGCATTTTCAGAGAAACATAATAGAATTAGGGATGATTAAGATCACCTAATTGTACCAGTTCAAAACAAAAATAAAAAAAAATTAAAATTGAAAAGAAAATTGGTTAGAATCACTGAAATATGTAACTAACTAGATTAATCATTGCTCAGTTTTATGTCATAAATGCCATACTCTCTTGCCATGTGTTAATATGATTCTTTGGTTGCTAATGATGTTTTTATTTTTGTTAATTGAGGCAAAAACAAGAGACTTTAACACGATGAAGCTGATTCATCTGACTGACAAGGTACGTGCTCATCACTATACACTTATTGAAATAACTATAGTCACACATGAGCAGGAATCTATCTATATTTGGCCTACTTCAAATTGTCATTCCTTATCTCAAAATGAACCCGTTCCAAAGAGTCCAATCGAAGCTTAACTAGCCTAGATTGTAGGGAGTCATAACCGTCAAATCCACTTATACTCCTGCACTGATTAGACTCCCACTTGACCAAGAATTAAGCCTGTTGTACATTTATTAACCACATCTTTAAAAGTCCATCATTAGCTCTCTAATTTCTCACTCTCTCTTCTTCAAAAAGTATAATCGTCGAACCAAGTTCATCATTCCTTTCAACCAAAGCGATCACAACCCCTTACTTTCTAAAAGTTTCATAGGCATGTCTTCCACACCACCTCCTGCTACATCCTCATTAACCACCCTTGAAAACAGTATCGCTCTTGAAGATACTAGGTCAGATTCTCCATCGCAACACAGCTCCTCCACACAATCTCCATCAAGCTCTTCCATCCCTCAAAACACTCCAGTTCCAAAACCCATTCCTGCACCCACTCCTTCACCCCAAACAGCTCCAACCGTTACACCAAGCGTTACTCCAGTACCCAAAAAACGTCGAGTAAAAATGCCAGCCAGCAAAACAGTTGTCTCTGGCTCCCTTGCTTGGAAATTGAATGAAACAATTCAGGAAAGTCAGGCCCAAGATTCTAAAAATTCAAGCAGTCTTTCAAATCTACAAATGAGGAAGAAACAACGGGTTCATCCGATACTGAAAAGGTAACGTTTGAAATTAGGCCTGATCCTAATATAGCTGAAAACATGTTTATATTAATTGGGTCTGTAATATATGTAGAAATACCTGATAGAAGAAGGAAAGTTGGTAAAAATAAAGAAATTAAGAGAGAGGGAGAAGGGAGTTCTAAAAGGGGAATTGGTAAGGAAGGTGCCACACTAGCAATTTGTGGCCCCGCTCCTGTGATTTCTGAGGAGGGTGTCAAGGACTTAGGGGGAAGCAACTCTGGAGAAGCAGCAGCAGGATTGGAAAATCTACAACATGAAGTTGATGAACCTGGTTCATCTATTGAAGAAACTTTGGCTAACTTGATGACAAAGTTGGGGGAAAGCTACAAACCCAAGAAGAAGAGAACCCCCAAAACCAAGAAAGTTGATACTCCAGTACCAACCAAGAAAAGAAAGGCTTCTTCAACTGCTGATGCTCCTGCTCCTAAGAGTCACACTACTAGAAGTGTTATCAGGCAGAGTGAAGAAGAGATAGAGAAAGCTCTGAGGGAGAGCAAGAAAAATAAAGCTGCTAAGGGAAAGGCAAAGGTTGGCGAGCCTGTTGAGGCAGTTCAGGTTGATGATGATGAGATGGACCTGGTCCATCAAGAGGAACAACCGGCACAGGTTGAGGTTGAGACACCAAAGCCCAAGAAGGCCAAGACTTCTTCCAAGAAGTCAACTTCTGTGTCTGCCAAACCTTCAACATTTGCCAAGCGAACCATGTCTAAATCAAAGAAAGTAAAATTCAATGATGATGTTGAGTGGAGTGGAGAGGAAGCAGAAGTGTCTGATGAGGAGACAGACAAACTCACAAAGTTTGGGAAGCGTACTATTATGAAAGGGAAGCTTTTTAGGGACCTTGAAGAGTCTGGAATGATTTTTCTGTTGGAAACTTTGGATGTGCAGGGTTGGAAGGACCAGGTCCTTCATCTTGATGGCAGGCTGGCAAGAAATGAGCTAGCGGATTTTATGGCTAATGCGGAGGTTAAAGATGGAAGGGTTTCTACTAGAGTACAGGGAGTCGATATCTCTTTTGATGCAAAAGAACTGGGGGACATACTGAATATCCCTTCTGAGGGGTATGATGACTACATCAGGCAGAGGTGGCCACACTTGGATGGAATGCCTTCAGCTCTTAAAATCAAAAGATTTTTCAGTGAGAATGAGCAAGAGATGGTGCCCAGGGCAGTGTTTAAGAGTGAGATGAGGCCACAACACAAACTGATCTTTGAGTTTGTGATCAAGTTCCTACTACCCAAGCAAGAGTGAAGGCACATTGCAAGTACATGGATCTCACCCTCATGGAATGCCTGTACAATGGTAAACAAATTAATTGGCATGCAATCATCATTCAGCTTTTGAACAGGGTTGTGAATGGATCCAAGGCACATGCTATGCCGTATGGGTTCATCCTAACTGCTGTGCTTGCTCATTTCAAAGTGCCAGTGAAGAAGGCTGAAATGGAGAATGTTAAGGACCACTTTGGGAAGAACACGCTACTGACCTGTGACTACATTGTTAATATCCCTGAGGATGAACCTGGTTCATCTAGGAAAATGCCTGTAAATAGCAAGGTCAGGACGATTTTGCATGAAGGTGAGGTCAAGGATGCTGAGATCCTTCGTTTGAAGACTCGTCTTACCGAGGTTGAAGTTGAGCGGGATTCTCTCAAAGCTGAATTAGCTAAGGAAAGGGAGAAGAATGAGGGTGTACTACAACAGATGCTCTCCCTTCTTCAAGCAAAGAACCCAACCTCTACCCCTTCCCAGTATTAGGTGTCCAGTGCCTCCAAAAACCCCTCTATAACCCAGTTTGGGATTGTTTTGTCTAATTCTGTTCTGTTTTGCTCATGGTTGTGACTGTTTTATTTCTTTTTATGTTTGGTGCCTGAACAATTATCAATTAGTGAATTTTTCTATTCTGTTCTTGAATTTATCTCAGTTTCTTAAATAGCTTACATATTTTGGTTTCTTTTGATGATTAATGATTTGCACCTGCAGTTGCCTCAATGGCCATGAGTAATTATTAAAGTTCAGGTAAGTTTATCATTATGCAATTTTTCGATGATGCCAAAAGGGGGAAGATGTGCTTTACAAAATTTGTGATGTTTATAACCTAATGAACCTGGTTCTCCATGATAAATGCTTAATTCTATAAAAAGTATCTATGTTGGATTGAAGTGTCTACAGGTTTAAGCACAGAGTTTGTCATCATCAAAAAGGGAGAATTTATTGAATCAAGTCACTGAATGGTTTTGAAGAATAACAAATGTACTCACAGTTGAACAAGTTCCATCAGGGCAAACATAGATAAGAAGACTAGATGGCACGAGAAGATTTCATACGCAGGAGATAAACATCATCTCTGAATTAAGGGGTTATCTCCTAAGCGAAAAGATTGGAAATTGATAGGGAGATGGACTTCGTATTCAGGTAGGACAAAATCAAGATAAAGGAAGATCAAGGAAGTTGAGATAAACTCAAACTCTTCCACCAAGGAAGAGTTGCATCAGAATTCTACTTCAACGTCTCAACTACTGATCCTATAAAATTGTCAAAGCATTCCTGCTGAATAGTTGCGCACATACACAGAAGTGAAACAAGAATTGAAAGCAAAATTACCAACGCAATTTTGCAAGCAGTTCATGTGAAGAATCCATGTGCGACTCAAAAGCTACTTGAACCAGCTCGAAGAACCAGTTCCATCTGTTATCCTTTGAGTCTAGTTTTTTGTAGTAGGTGATTACAAATTGTATCTTTCGGCTTTATCTAGAAGCAATTGTAATAGGTACACAGTGTTCAAGTTAGAGTTAACTTGAAGTTTGTCGCAATTAGCTAGAGGCTAGTTTGCTACAAAGGAATTAGAGTTAGTCCTTAGGTTTACAAAAGAGTTTATTTTGTAAATGTTGTTTTGCTCATTGACATAGTGAAGAGTTTGGGAAAATCATATTGGGAAGTAGGTCATGGTTTTTTTCACCTTTTAAGCCTGGTGTTTTCCACGTAAAATTATTGTGTTCTTTTAAATCTGCAATTATTATTCCGCAAACTGTAGAAGTTGGAACACCTAGAAGAACCTAGTTCTTCTATAGAGACTACACTCAAAAATTGGACACCACACAAATCACCCCCCTCTTGTGTGGTATTGACGTATAAAACATCAAGAACGTACCCAAAGTAAAGGGGTACGTGTAAAAATATGTAAAAACCCTCTTTGGGTAGGGTGACTCGCTCCGATAGATCAGGAGAAAAAATAACCAAGTCATGGAAGCGGCAGTCTTCCTTCACAGTAGGAATACTAGAAGGGCGTATGAAAGAAAGATACCTACTGACGCCCATGTACAGAGTTAGAGTAGGGAATTTTTCCTCGAAGTCTTATATGGTAATAAGACTTCTAGAGATGATGGAGCCCACTGTTGGAGGAACAGAGTACTCGGCCTTGTTATTCCTCTTTGAAAAATCAGTACGCCTTGAGGAAGAAGCCATTGTATAGAAGAAGGAGAAGGTTTTTTGTTTGAAGAGAATTAGAGAAAAGATGAAGAGCAAGACGCAAGTTAGATAAGAGAAGCTTGAAGAATTATGAAGTATAAGGGAGAAGGTTGATACGTATAAGTAAAAGTTTTGGCGGCTATATTCATGGACATGATTTCCTCGATAATCGAAAAATGTTGTACTGGATCATGAGATGACGCGTGTTCGGGGCATTAAATACGGAGAGACGTGTGTCTAAACAACCGACAGAAGCCTTCAGAGGGAATTATAGTAATTCCCGCCAAAAGAGTGTTTCTACCAACTTTCCGGTAACATAAAGTTATGTCACTGGAAAGCAGGGGGACTATCTATATAGGGTAAATTATGTTATGACACATGGCCGTCCAAAAAAAGGGACAATCAGAACCCAAGACGAGGGGATGGCCAAAGAAAGAAGGCAATTGTTTTGTTTGTCACCGGAAATAATAACGCTCATAACGATGTGATAAATGTTCTTCGCCTGGAAGGATTTAATATAGAATATTCCATGGCGTTAGGAGCAATTACCCGTTACAGGGAATTTGATATTTATGTTCACCGTTATATCTTCATCAGTGTCCCTCATAATTGACATTAAAGAAAGGAACGATCCTAGGACCTCCTTCATAGCTATAAATAGTGAGCTCAGTTGTCATTGTATAGGACACGAATTTCATTGTTAATTAATGCTTAAAGATGAATTCCTTAATATTTTTGAAAATAGCCAAAAAATCAATTAAAGCATACTGTAGGGAGAATCATTTAAATATTTTGAATAAAATAAAAGAGATTTTTACGTTCCTATACTACATATGAAACTTTATTACCCTCCATATTCAAGATTTAACTTAATTACATGGTCATATATAATTTACCAATTAATTTTAAATAAGTATCCCTTTATATTAGGAATTGAATAAGGAATCACTTATTCCCCATCCTTGTTCTCTCTCTCTCTCTCTGTGTGTGTATCTCGTTCTCTGTTCTTTCCCCAATTTTTTTTCCTCTGATGTTCTCTACTTTTTATCCATTCATGTTGTATATATTTTTAATGGAATTCATCAATGGATTACAATCGTTTTACTATAGAGTTTTAACTTTGCAATTTCCTTTCATGTTGCACAATTGGTGTTCAAATTAAAATTATCAATCAATAAATTTTGAAGGTGTTTGACTCTCCACCTTTAAAAAGCTTTGAAGCTTTGAATTCGAATTTAGGTTTTCAAAAACCATTATTTGTTTGGACTGGGTGTTGTTGCAAATAATTGGGAATATTGTTTGGAGTTTATATCTCAATTTTGAAGAAGAAGAAGACATGACATACAATATACTTACAAAATT
Organism: Nicotiana undulata; assembly: GCA_005239495.1. NCBI lineage: Eukaryota > Viridiplantae > Streptophyta > Magnoliopsida > Solanales > Solanaceae > Nicotiana > Nicotiana undulata. The sequence continues at coordinate 114,741 of ML277050.1, read as the reverse complement.
GTATGAAAGTTGAAAAATAGTTGTATAATGTATGAATTATTGTATAAAATTTATATTTAAGTTATCAATGCTATTTTTTTACATAAAGTTATTGATATGTATCAAAATTATATTAAGAGACGAAGTTATTGTTTAATATAGAGATTATAGTTTAATATCATCTGATCATGATTAGCATTTCTTCCTCTCTTGTATCGATTTATTTCTGACTTTGTCATTTACAAACTTAATTTTCGTTTAAGGATTAGTATTACACTAATCTACTCTTATATCGACGATTTTTTGTTGTTTTTACTTAGGACCCGTTTGGTCATAGATTTTGTCAAAATAAACTTGGGTTTTATTTGACAAACACATGTTTGGCCATAAAGTTTGCTTATATTTTGGCAAAAACCTAAGTTCCAAATCCCAAATTCAGCTCAATAGCTGGTTTTGGGGCAAATCCCTCATAATATACATGTTTTCCAAAAATAAATTTGGGAAATATGTTTTGAAAATGTATGTCCAAACACATTTTCATCTTCAAGTCAAACTTTACCCAAAACAGATTTTTCAAAACAAATTTGGAAATCTATGGCCAAATGCTAACTTAATCTCTCGTTCGAATAGTGTCAACTTCAAAGTTCGAAAAGAAAAATGCAAGATTACATGGCTTATTATTCTATCAAGATTTTGAGAGGTACCGTCAAGTAAACTTAACAATTAAAGGCCATATATTGGTTGAATGATAGTATTGTGTTTTCTCCTTTTTCTGTTTTTATTTTTTGACAGTCGTGATTGACTAGTACTAATTCGAAAGGTAATCTTTTGTATCATTTTATTTTTGACTTTCTCATTTGATCTCGTTTTAATTTGCTTGTGATCATAACGGAATATTTTTGGATTATAAATTCGGGTGTAACAAAATCTCCTGATTTAAGGTATTAATAATGAATCGTATATGAAAAGAGGCGGAGAGAATAAGGAAAGAAGATAGGAGAGAAAAAAGAAAAAGGTATAACTGTATCCCCTAATTTAAAGCACTAATAATAGATTGTATATAAATGATAAGCAATCCTTGTTTAGAACGAGTAATATATCAATTTAGGACAATTATGATAAATATATTTCAAATATTGTATAGGAGCGAACTAAATCTCTATAACATAAATAGCACCGTAAAAATTGGCCGACAGGTGAATTTAACATCAGACCAAGCCATTTCGACCCATGAAAGGAGGTATTTTGGGATGTAAACCTAGGAGCTCGTTTGGACATAAAGAATTTTTTCATTTTTTTCGAAAAGTTTTCACTTTTTTTTCGAAATCAGTATTTGGCCATAAAATTTTAAAATTTCACTTGAAGATGAATTTTTAAATTTTTTTTTTAACTTTTAAAAAACTCCAAAAAAGTTATTTTTCAAAATTTTCATTCAGATCACTCAAAAAATTTCAAAAGCAACCTAAAATTATATTCATGTCCAAACACCTCTCTTATTTTCAAATATCATTTTCACTTGAAAATTTTTCTCATGTTATGAAACAATAAAAGAAGAAGAAGAACAATATTGCATAGAAAGAGAGAGAAAATTCTTATCGAATTTTGGGATGAATTACAATGGAATATGACCCCTCTATTTATAGGGAAAAGTGACTTAGCCACCAAGTAAAATCCCTAAGATCTCTCTACAATATAGATATTCACCTTCAATAGAATTCTATTTATAATACCCCCCTCCCCCTTGAATGACTATTCAATAGATAATGTGCCTCGTTAAAACCTTAACTAAAATAAAACACAGCAGAAAAAAATTCTAGTAAAGGAAAAAGAGTACATATATCTAACAATACGCCTTTTGGTTGCCTCGTTAAAAACCTTGCAAGGAAAACCCAGTAGGACAAAACCTTGTAAGAGAAAAAGAGTACAACACGTATTAACTCCCTCTGATGAGAGCATCAATTCACATCTTTGAGTCGTTGCATCCCAATTTTGTGCACTAGCTTCTTGAATGTTGATGTCAGGAGAGATTTGATAAATAAATCATCCATATTAACTTCAATGAATATGTTGCACCTTGAAAATTCTCGCTATCACATTATCATGCTTATTGTTATAGCAAGATGAAAATGTGCACAAATTGTACTTAGGATGTAGTATTTCATGACAAAGAATTCTATATGCTTTAAGCAATATCCTTCAGAGATTGTCATATAAGTTAAGTCATATAAGCCATATGAATGAACTTTAGATTTGCATCAAATTTTCATGTCATGACATACATATAAGATACATGAAAGTGATTGCACACACCATTGACTTTATAATTTTGAGTGTTTGAACTACATGTCCAAAATTACATGTATTTCATATGAAACCAATTCTTTCGAATTGTGTTTCTTCCATTTGGCTAATTTTTTTGTGTATGTATTCAATAGACTTAAGATCCTCATCTATACTTAGCGCTATGATAGATGTCGTCGACGAACATTTTTTATCAGTTCCAATATATAGTTTTTCATATAAAGACATAACATAGAGATCTCCTCATTAATATATTCAGGTACCTGAATCTCTCATGAGATTTTATGAAGTGTTATGTTGTGATCTTCTAGATCAATTGCCTCCTTTATTATGATCATTTTGATCATTTGCTCATCTTCTTTATCAAGAAGTTTATTTGAACCGATTTGTCTATACGCTTTAAGTGTACCATAAACTTTATTCTTCTAGGACTTAATAGGCATTTGCAATGAGAATATAGTTACTTTCTTTGGGTCAGCAAATGCGTCTGGCATGCTTTGCAATATATTGCAAATGAATTATCTTTTGATGACCTTCATGTTCATATTATCTTATTCGAGGATCTAGATGTACAAATGATAATTCATTCCACGTAACTTTTACTCAATTGTTTATTCTTGCCTCCCCCTCGTGTTAGAAAAACTAACTTTCTTCCTCAATTTTTGGAACCCATCTTTGTGCATTATGGTGTTAATCAAAATATACACCGCACACCAATAATAATAAGATGGAATTATTTGGTTCCTGACCTGAACCACTTGTGAGAGAAAAATGTAGTATGCTTTCGTATATAATGTATATCAAGCTGATATAAATAACTTTATTCTCATAAGAAAATAGTTTAGCTATTAAGTGGAGGCACTCAATAAATCTTTTTGTTAAACCAATTGTGATGTAAACCAATTTATCAAGATGAACTATTTTGAATAAACAATCTGGAAATTATGTACTAAATTAAATTATTGAGCAAGTTACCTCGCAAACAGCAGGTTGCGGGTATATTATAATCGCGCATGTAACCATCTAATAGATGCATCTTATATGGTATACATGGTAGGTCAATGAGCCCATATTCACCTTTGATATTTCCAGCGTTCATGGGATTCAATACCAATTTTAGTTGGTCAATTAATTAATGAGAACAAGTAACATAAAAGAATTCATAAAGAACTTTCTAGTTCTTTAATATTTACCCATGTGAATTCTCTTTTATTTTTTGCACATCAAACTTAAATTGATATGGCTAAACCAATTATGCCAACTGGATAAATTATCAATATTGATAAATTTCAGCTTTACACCATGACGTGTGCAATTATCAATAAACTCCAAGTTTATTACGATATTAGGTTTTTATATCAATAAATTTCTAGTTTACTACGTCATGTAATTTTACCATATTTTTTATTTGTGTAGTAAAAATTAGAGAATAAAGCATGTAACTTTAACATACATATTACCCCACTACAAGTTGTAGTAACAGAAGATATTAAATTTTTCCTTTATTTATTGTCTCAATATAACCAACCGGTTTCGCGAATACTTTAGAAACGCAATAAGTTTCTTTGAGACTTACTACAACACAATAAATTGACATGATAATCAATTGTATTCCTCTAAAATTGTAATAATTCGCTCTTCCAGAGATCTCAATTAATTGGTACTACCACATATTCATCAACATCCATATGGTGAATATCACTTTCAAGGAGAAAGTTATATCACTATGGTCATGATCAAAATCATAAATGCAAGATATGTTGCTTCTATTAGTTTTTCCATGTAGTAGTCGCATTGTCATAATATTTTGGCTAATCACAATAGGTACGTGATCAATAATCATTCATGCCATAATAATGAAATTATTTTCTGTGATGACCCAAAAGGTCATCACGTGTAATATTAGCTAAATTTGTGTTCCGATGTCACAAAAGCCTTCTTCTATCACACCTCGATTTGTGTGCGTAGCTCGGATGTGTAGCCGCGAAGCCATTATGTGAAGAACTGATAAAAATAATAATTTTGTGTTGAAAATTGAATAAAGTTGACTCCGGTCAACATTTTTGGTAAACGGACCCGGACCCGTGATTTGACAGTCCCGGAAAGTCCGTAGGAAAATATGGGACTTGGGCGTATGCCCGGAATCAAATTCCGAGGTCCCAAGTCCGAGAAATGAATTTTAAAAGAAAGTTGTTTTCTGAAAAATATAAAAGTTTTTGAAAATGAAATTCTATGTGAAACCTGTAAAATCGGGCCTGTATTATGGTTTCGGAGCCCAGTAAAGGTTCGATATGATTTATATGTGTTGTCTGTGAAATTTGGTAATAAACGGACTTCGTTTGACGTGATTCGGACCTTAAATGCAATATTTGAAAGTTTAAGAAGTTTTGAAGTATTTCATTGATTTGAGGTTTAATTCGTCGTTTTTGATGTTATTTTGGTGGTTTAATTACACGAATAAGTTCGTGGGATGTTTTTGAGGTTGTGTGCATAATTGGTTTTGAGCCCCGAGGGCTCGGGTGAGTTTCGGGTAGGTGTTGGAATGCAAAACTTGGTACAAATCTGGTGTTAGTGCTGGTTTTCTGGTGTCCAGTATTTTACTCTTCGCGATCGCGGTTCAACCCATACGATCGCGATGAGCAGTGTGGGTTGGGAGTGAAATTACCCAGCGCGAACGCGGAGCTTNGGGGGGGGGGGAGCTCTACACGAACGCGGAAGGCGTCACACGAACGCGTAGTGTAAGGGTACCTGGGGGAGGGTAGAGCTGGGACCCTACGCGAACGCGTCCACAAGATCGCGAACGAGTAGGGTAAGGGGGGAGCTGGGTGGTATTACCTCTTCGCGACTGCAACCAAAAGCTCTCGATCGCATAGGCTACGTAATCAAACCTTCGCGAACGCGGCCTGGGGCCCGCGAACGTGAAGAACAATTTTTGCCCAGTTGTTTTTAAGTTCAAAACATAATGTATTACGGAAAATTGACCATTTTTCACAAACCTCTTCTTCTCCAAACCTCTTAGGCAAATTTGGAAGCATTTCTTCACCATAACATCTTAGGTAAGTAATCTTTGACTTGTTTTCTTCCATTTTTATTAACACCCATAAGATTTTAGGCCTAAAAACATTGGGATTTAAGGTAGAAAATTAGGAATTTGGGTAGAGTTAGGGCTTTTTGATTATTTGGGAATTTGACCTCGTTTTTGGATCGGATTTCAAAACAAATTATAAAATTATATATTCGGGCTCTTGGGTGAATGGGTGATCGGGTTTTGGTCCGAACCTCGTGTTTTGACCAAGCGGGTCCGGGGTCGATTTTTTGATTTTGGGGAAGAATGTTGGAAAATCTATAATTTAGCATTGGAATTGAATTGTTAAACATTTATTGATGTTATTGACTCAATTATGTCTAGATACGATTGATTTGAAGTTGGGTTCGAGAGGAAAAGCGGTGCTAGAGGCTTGATTTGGATTCTTGGAGTCGAGGTAAGTGTTTGCCTAACTTTAGCTTGAGGGAATAGGTGTTGAGTCATATGTGCTATGTGTTTATTCCATGTTCAATATATAGGTGAGGTGACGAGTACCTATATATTGTTGTCAAGCATGCCCGTGAGTCGGTCTTATGGTATATGTGTTTTTCTTCGACATTCACTGTTAATTAGTTTTTCGGTTGAGTATTATTTTATTAAGTTATACATTTGAGCAAGTTTGGTTATAGTTGTGTCCCTTGCCGGGACGGTGATATTTCTGCTATTGTTCCCTTGCCGGGTTGTTTTGATTTATGGCTTATATTGTGGATTTTAGTTGCCAAACTGTTGTTCTCGATATTGTATGGGTGAGGAAGAGTGTAAAGCACGAAGGGTGATGCCGTGTATTTATTTATTGCATTGTGAGGTTGAGAGTGTAAAGCACGAAGGGTGATGCCGTGTATTTATTTATTGCATTGTGAGGTTGAGAGTGTAAAGCACGAAGGGTGATGTCGTGCCATGATTTGATATTTAAAGCACGAAGGATAATGTCGAGCGTTTAATTTATTCATTGCATTGTGAGGATGAGAGTAAAAGCACGAAGGGTGATAATGTCGTGCACTTGTTGCCGTGCACTTGTTTGTTCTATGTGGTTACTTCCTGTTGCTAGTTCTGATACTTAGACTGTTGCTTTGTTCTGCGATTCAGTAATTATTTTCCCCTTGTCCCCAGCATCTTCTCCCCCGTTTTACACTTAATTGTTTATTTCCTGACGTTATTTTCTGTTATATAGTATTGAATTTCATAGGTGTTTATTGTCTGTCGTGTCCTAGCCTCGTCACTACTTCGTCGAGGTTAGGCTCGGCAATTACTCAGTACATGAGTTCGGTTGTACTGATGCTACACCTGCACTTCTTTATGTTGTGTAGATTACGGTACCGGACCCGGTGGACATTGATCGAGGGAGTATCATTCAGTCCACATGCGACACTGAGGTAGTCCTGCAGGCGTCCGCAGGCCTTGGCGTCACCTCCTATCTCTTTCCTTTCTCTGTCTTTGCTTGTATTTTCTGAGACAGTTGTACTTGTTTATTTCAGACCTTTACTTCTAGTAATCTTACACCGTCCGTGAAGTTGTGATAACAGTTCTGGGGGCTTATTTAAGGATTTTGTAATATTAATCACTTAAGTTGTCGGATTTCATAGTTTCCGTACTCTTATTTATATCTGTTCATGTTTATCACTTTTCTTTTAAATGTCAATAATAAGGGAATAAGTATATTAACCGAAACGTTGGCTTGTCTAGCGAGTTCAACGTTAGACGCCATCACGGTCCCGACGGTGGGATTTCGGGTCATGACAATTTCTTATTTCATCTCAAACCTCATTCTAGAGGTGAGTGTGGTATATTCATGTCACGACCCAAATTTCCAACCTTAGGGATTGTGATGGCGCATCACACTCGCTAGGCAAGCCAATGTTGGAGTTCGATTAACTACCTTGCATTAATTATTCATCTAATCATAATAAAATAATCTAAGTAAACTGAATTTAATTTTATCCGATGAATAATTCCAGAGATAAAATAATAAACAATTAGCTAAACCAAGCCACGAACTACCTATATAAATAACTCTAAGACTACCCCAGGGTCCGGTGTCATAATTTACGAACTACTAAGAAATACTACAAATAATGGGCTGAAAGAAATAATATATTGTTTTGAGAAAATATAAAACAGTCTCTACGAACTAAGATAAGACTCTCGGTATCTGCGAATGCCGGTAGATATACCTCGTGTCTCCGAATAAATGAATAGATGCTCTAAAAAACTCAACTGTTGGCCGGTACCTGGATTTGCACAAAAGAGTACAGAGTGTAGTAGCAGTACAACCGACCCCATGTACTGAGTAAGTGCTGAGCCTAACCTCGACGAAGTGACGAGGCTACGACGGGGCATTAACAATATAACATGTGACAATAATATATGAAACAAGAAGGAAATATAAAACAAATAAATAATAACTGCAACAACAATTAAAATACTCAGTCGCCTTTTCCAGGTCTCAGCTATAACCAATTCTCACGAAATTTCCAAATTTTCAAACTTTAACTTTAAATAAAAGTAGTGCAGAAATATGAAAAATAGAAAAGTAAAACATTAAGTTTTTCAATCTTTGTTTTCTTTGAAAAATCAGTAAAACATAAGTGACCTCCCTTATTGCTCCTTGTTGCGGCGTGCAACCCGCTCCCACCTGTCCCCCCCTTATTTCTCATCCCTAAATATATCACCCTTATTGCTCTTGTTGCGGCGTGTAACCCGATCCCACCTGTCCACCCTTATCACTCCTTGTTGCGGCGTGCAACCCGCTCCCACCAGACATATCATATCAGTTTATTTATAAATTTTCACAATTTAGGCCAAGCCTTTTACAATACTTCTGTCTCAACAATTATAAACAAGAAACCGTATTTTCTCGTAAACTTCATCAATATAATCTCAACCATGAAACCAACAGGAATATAAATCTGTATCTCATAAAACAATGTCAAACTGCTCAACCTTTATGTACCACAAGGAAACCAAGAAAACAACCAATACTCTTCCAAAATACTTACAACAAGACTTAACAACAAAGTAACAAAGCCAAGTAGTCATAGAAACAATAATGAACATAAAACAATTAAAACATGAATCAATTAAATTTAAAATGGGAAAGGGATCATGTTTAACAGATAATTTAGTGGTGCATAGTACTCGTCACCTCACCTATACACCACACACATGCAAATTCACATATCAAATAAGTTGGGGATTCCTATTCCCTCAAGTCAAGGTTAAACCAAGAACTTACCTCAATTTCGCACACCACTCATTGTTCAATTATATCTTTTCCTTTTGAATTCACCTCCAATACATTTGAATCTAATCATAATTAACTTAATATAATTAATTAAGTCTAAAGGAACTAACTTTATTGAAAGTCATAATTTTTCCTCTGTTTTCTAAAAAAAAGTGAAAATCGACCCCGGGCCCGCTTGGTCTAAGCTCGGGGTTTAGACCAAATTACGTTTACCCATTCACTCACGAACCCGAATATACCACTAGTTTCGAAATCCGACCTCAATTCGAGGTAAATATTCGATTTTTACAAAATTTTCTAATTCTACCCAAACCCTCAATTTTTACCATGAAAATTCTTAGTTTTTTAAAAGTGATGAAAAATAATGAGTAATTGAAAGAGTAGAGTTTAGAATTGATTATCATCAACTTAGGGATGAACTTTGGTGAATAAAGTTTTTCCAAGGGCTGTGAGGTTCAAAAATTTGAAGAAGAAGAAGTCTGCCCATTTTTATAAGGGTATTTATATGGATGGGCAGTCGACCTTCGCACCTGCGGTGCTTGGGTCGCACCTGTGCTTTCGCAGGTGCAGAAAAATGATCGCACCTGCGAAAATGGTCAAGGCCGCTGAGGGCCGCACTTGCGGAGAAGTATCCGCTCCTGCGGGACCGCTCCTTCGGAGAAAGGGTCTGCATCTGTGAGGGGACCGCACCTGCGAACCAAGGATGTGCTCGCAGTCTCGCACCTGCGGCCCTAGGCTCGCAGGTGCGGGCACACCAGAAATGGTGCACCAACAGTGATTTTCCAAGTTCAAATACCCTGAGACCTACCCGAGCCCTCGGGGCTCTAAACAAAACATGCACGCAAGTCTAAAAACATCATACGGACTTGCTCGTGCGATTAAATCATGAAAATAACATGTAAAACCATGAATTAAACCTCAAAACTCATCATTTTCCTCAAGAACACTTAAAGTTCATAACTTCTCAACCGGATGTCCGAATAACGCCAAATAAACTTTGATTTTTCACCAAGTTTCAGAGTTAACCTTTAAATACTATAACGAATCTGTACCGGGCTCTGGAACCAAAATACGGGCCCCATACCAATGGTTTCAAAAATGAATTCTTTTCTTTATTTCATAAATATTTTAAGAATAATTTCTTTCAAAAATTGATTTTTTAGGCTTGGGACCTCGAAATTCATTATCGGGCATACGCCCAAGTCCCATATTTTACTGCGGACCTCCCGGGATCATCAAACCACAGATCTGGGTCCGTTTACTCAAATTATTTACCAAAGTCAACTATAATAAAATTTTAACTTTAGAAATTGTTATTTCTCATATTTTAACATAAAAGCTTTCCGGTTTCACGCCCGTACTGCGCACGAAAAATTGAGATATTTAAAATTAACCTTTTTATGGCTATTAAGCCTAGAACGGAGTCTAAACTCATAAAATGACCCCTTGGGTCATCACAATTCACTACAACTAGGGCGTTCATATTCTTCCAAGAATGAATATGTATTCATAAATTAGATGTTGTCACATTCACATCATGAATGGATCATAATCATCTATATGTGCTTTACAAAATCTCATGTCAAATCGATGACAAATATTACTTTCAAAGTGTGCTATTTCGAGAATTCTTATTATTCTCATTATCATAATGATGACGATTATAATTTCGTCTATTGTCACGTCTACATCCATTGATACCTTCACAGTAATAATTTTGTCTTCTTTCAAACTTATCATATATTGCGATCACATTCTCTTAAGGAGAATGTGAATGGAGAAAATTCAATAGGACGGGTTTCAACTTCTTTGCCCACAACCATACATGAATTTAATCATGACAGGGCATAGAAATTTTACCATTTCAGATGGTTATAATTTCTTGCAAACTCTATAAGATTTATAATCAAAGTTTATTGTCTTTGTTTGTATTTAAAATCAAATTACATAATTTCAAGAATTTAAAAGAGAAAAATAAAGTAAAATACCTTACATCCGGAATTTAATCATGAAAAAAGTTCATGGAACAATTGACAATCATTATGTTTAATCCCAAAGCTTCTACTCAATTGGTTAGAGACTCGTTCTGATAGCGTGTTATGGAACAATAAAAGAAGAAGAATAATATTGCAGAGAAAGAGAGAGAGAGAATTCTTATTAAATTCTGGGATGATTACAATGGAATATGTGTAACGACCCGGTCGGTCGTTACGTAAAACATGCATTATTATTATTACTGTTTTAACTTGGTCATAGCTTGGTTATACTGTTCTGATGTGTTAGAGTTGGTTAGTTCGGGTTCGGGATAGTTGTAGTAGGAATTGAGGCGCTTATTCTCCAGAAATAGCTTTATAGTTGAAAAAGTCAACTGAGAGTTGACCTATTGGTAAACGACCTCGGAATATAGATTTTATGGCTCGGATAGATTCGTTAGGTGATTTGGGACTTAGGAGTGTGTCCGGAATATTTTTGTGATGCCCGGTGTAGAATTAGGCTTGAATTGGCGAAAGTTAGTTTTTGGCGATTTCTGGTTGGCAGTGAAAATAGGCTATCGTTGTCGGAATGGAATTCCGACAGTTGTAACAGGTTCCTAATGTCATTTTGGATATGTCTGCAAAATTTCAGGTCAAACGGAGGTGTTTTGGATAGTTTCGGCATCGTTGGTAGAATTTAGAAATTTCAAAGTTCGTAGGCTTGAATTCGATGTGATTTTGGTGTTTTGGTGTTATTTTTGGTGTTTCGAGAGTGAAACTAATTATGAATTTTCATTTATGATGTGTTGGTATATTTGGTTGGGGTTCCGAGGGGCTCGGGATTGATTTCGGATGGGGAACGGGAATGTTTTAGCTTGGAAATATGCAGCTTCAGCTGCTAGTGTTTCTGCTACTGTCATTTCCGCACCTGCGGATGATTGACCACAGGTGCGAGCCGCAGGAGCGGCCATGATAATCGCAGGTGCGGGCACAGGGGTCCTAGAGGAAAACCACAAGAGAGGTCGCTTAAACGCATCTGCGAAGCCAAAGGTGTGATGCATGGGTCGCAGGTGCGAGAGTTGGCGGTTTAATATAATTCCGCAGGTGCGGTCCTCCTGAGTGCAGGTTCGGGCCGCAGGTGCGAGGGCAAGGGCCGAAGGTGCGAAAAGCTTGGGCAGAAAATTTAAGTTCTAAAACGAGGGTTTTAAGCCATATTTCAAAACACCATTAGAGAGCTCGGGAGAAGGAGGTTTTAGGAGAGATTTTCACTGGGGTTCTTGTGGTAAGTGTTCTTCAATCACGTTTCGTATAATTTCATAAATTAGTATTGATTTTTACCATGTAAATTGAGGAATCAAAGTGGAAATTGGGGGAAAATGGGAAGAAAAGTTGGGAAATTCTTTTAATGATTTGAAAGGGCATCTGAGGTCGGATTTTGGTAAATTTGATACGCGTAGACTCGGGGAAGGATAAGGATTCCAGTTTTATAAATTTTATCGAATTCCGAGACGTGGTCCAGGGGGTTGGGTTTTACCAATTTCGGGATTTTTGAGTATCTTTGATAAACTTCAACTAGGTTTCATTCCTTAGCATATTATAATGGTATAAATCTGATTGTTGGTAGATTTGGAGCACTCGGAGGCCGAATTTAGAAGCACGGGCATTGCAGAGTAGTATTTTAGCCGGTTTTGAGGTAAGTAACGCTTCCAAACTTGGAACTGAGGGTTCGAAATCCCAAACTATCTGATATTTGATGTTAATTAAGGTGACGCACTTGCCAAGTGACGGGCATGCAAGCGTACACCGAATGTTTGTGGCCGGGCTCATCCCATGGCACTGCCTAATGGTTATTTCAGGATGATACTTGTACTATGAATATTGCATATACCTTGAACGTATTAGAAATCATGTTAAGTATAAATGCTAGGGCTTCACGCCAATATGTTCAGACCGGAATGGTCAGTTATTGCTGTCTCTATCTGTGACTATTTGCTGCCATGTACTCAGTCCTGTTATAGCATATGTTTCATGCCTCAGTCTCAGTATTTGTTAGTTTATTTATATGATCATTGTTTTGGGCTGATTCTTATATTTGTGAGCCTTGCGAGTGAGACTGGAAAGTATTCACTGAGTGAGGCAGAGAGCCATATGTTGAGACAATTATGAGATCGGACTGCACACCACAGTGATCATCGAATCATGCCTTCGTTGGCTTGAAATAGCTCTTACGCTTATAGGAGCCCCTCCAGAGTCTTTACACCCCCAGTGAGCGCACAGATATTGAGGGATGGATTTTCCCTGGGCATGGATCTTGTCCGAATTTATTGATATATTGAGGGATGGATCGTCCCTGAACATGGATCTTGTCCGAGTGATATGTTCCGGCGATGGATCTTCTCCGTGAAGCTGTACTGGCCTTTTCCTCAGTACTCGGTGACTACGTCACTTGTGTTTATGTATAATCCGGGATGGACTTTCCCTGGTCCTGAAGGCCAATTCTAGTACTGAGTGGACTTCCTTGTGAGAGTTGGGATACTGGGTACATATAATTTCTGATTCTTTATGATCATATGCTGGTATGTAGAGTTTACAGACATAATTTGGTGTATCTTGCTTATTTACTGTTTTATTACTGTCATGTCCAAGTTATATAAAGTTGTTCATAAATATCGGAGGTTTAGTCTGTCACTACCTCTCAGCCCCTAGTTTGCGTTCGTTACTTCTGAGTTGGTGTACTCACGTTATACCCTGCACCTTGTGTGCAGATCTAGGTACATCGGGACTCGGGTCTGGTCATTGAGTAGCTGACCGTTTCATCAGAGATGTGGAGGTAGCAGCTGGCGACCATGATCTCGTCATCTCTTTCATATTCTACCTGTCATTGTTTACTTTTCAGACTATGTTAGTCATTCCTCTTTTATTATTGTTATGTATTAGCAGCTCATGACTATGTGACACTGGAGCTGGGATTTGGAGGATTTAAGTTTTGATTTCCTAGATTATTTCAAATTTTAGATTTACTACTGTTATTATCTTCATACTTGTTAAAAATGATGTTTTTCTCTGGTAATCGAACCTAGGTTAGTTATAGATAGGTGGCTGGCCTGGTTCCACGACAGGCGCCATCACGAGTCCAAAATTTGGGTCGTGACAAGTTGGTATCATAGCTCTAGGTTGAATAGGTCTCACCAGTCATGAGCAGGTTTAGTAGAGTCTTGAGGATCGGTATGGAGATGTCTGTACTTATCTTCAAGAGGCTTCAGAACTCTTAGGAAAATTCCACATTGTTGAATTTTGTCGTGCGACTCTGTTGAATTCTGGAACTAAATTTCTGTTGTTTTCATTCTCTCACAGATGGTGAGGACTCGTGCTTTCGTTAGTGGTGATCAAACACCAGCAGGACCAGCCAGAGGTCGAGGCCGTGGTTGAGGTCGTGGCAGAGGGAGGGGTGCAGCCCGCATAGTAGCTAGGGAAGCACCTGTGGACCCTCTCATTGCTCAGGATCAGGTCCCCACAACTGAGATTCCAGCGGGACATGCTCAGGAACCAGTAGTGCCCATTGTTATTCCGTGTCTTCAGGAGACCCTAGCCTAGATCTTAGCGGTGTGCACCAGATTGGCACAGGTCGTCGCTATGTCCACTACTGCAACCACTTCTCAGGTCGGGGGAGGCATTCAGACTCCAGCTGCCCAGACACCTGAGCAGGTCACCCAGGGACTTCAGACACCTAGGGCAGCCCCAGTGTAGTCGATTGCTTCGGTACAGAATTATATGGTCCCAGCTTTAGCTGATGATGAGCAGCGCAGGTTGGAAAGGTTCATCAGACTCCAGCTCCCGACTTTTAGTTGTAAAGAGAGCGAGGATGTCCAGGCCTTCTTGGACAAGTGTCAGAGGATACTACGCATAACAGGGATATTAGAGGCTAGTGGGCTCCCATTTACTACCTTCCAGTTTTCAGGAGCTGCACTTGCTTGGTGGGAGGCCTATGAGAGGTGTAGACCCACTGATGCAGCGCCCCTTACATGGCTCCAGTTCTCCATTCTCATTTTAGAGAGGTACATACCGCAGTCCCGTAGAGAGGAGTTGCGCAGAGATTTCGAGCAATTGCGTGAGGGAGACATGACCGTGATGCAGTATGAGATGAGGTTCTCTAAGTTGGCACATCATGCCATCTGGCTAGTTCCCACAAACAGAGAGAAGATCAGGAGGTTTGTTGAATGTCTCACTTACGATCTTCGGATTTTTCTGACCAGGAAGAGGGTATCTAGAGCTTCTTTTGAGTTGGTAGTTGACCTATCCAGGGAGATTGAGTCTGTGCGCCGCCAGGAGTGTGTTGAGAGGGAGGCCAAGAGGCCTCGAGGATCTGGTAGATATGGTGGTGTTCACTCAGGAGGTTAGTCTCAGTATAGGAGAGGCCGTCCATTTGGGCCTCCTCAGCCAGCTCGTCTAGTCTACAGTGGTGCTTCATCGGGACACAGTCCCCGTAGCTCTCATCCAGGTCGTTCATCATTCAGCGTCTTCCCAGCCCATAACTCATCTCGGCCACCATCGGTTCAGGGTTCTTCAGCACATAGCTCTTCTAGCAGCTATTCTGGTTCTAGGGCTTCCCTTCAGTTCCTATCGTCTTTTGCTGAGAGGGGTTGATTCGAGTGTAGGGATCTGGGTCATATCAAGAGGTATTGTCCCTGCCTTTCTAGTAGTTCATTTCAGCAGAGGAGCTAGCCTCCAGCTTCAACACCAGTTTCTACACCACCTGCTCAGGCAGTAGGGGGTGGAGGACAGTCAGTCAGAGGCCGCCCTAGAGAGAGAGGCCAATCAAGTGGAGGGCAGGCCTGTTTCTATGCACTTTCGGCCAGAATGGATGCCATAGCTTCTGATTCAGTGATTACAGGTATTGCCTTAGTGTGCCACCGAGATGCTTCGGTATTATTTGATCCTAGTTCCACGTATTCATATGTTTCATCATACTTTGCACATTTCTTGGATGTGCCCCGTGAGTCTTTGATTACATCTGTTTATGTGTCGACTTTTGTGGGTGATACTGTTATGGTGGACCGGGTGTACCGGTCTTGTGTTATATCTATTGGGGGTCTGGAGACCCGGGCAGATCTATTATTGCTTAGCATGGTCGACTTCGATGTGATTTTGGGCATGGATTGGCTATATCCATGCCATGTTGTTCTTGACTATCACGCTAAGACCGTGACCTTAGCTATGTCCGGATTGCCGAGGATCGAGTGGAGAGGTTCAGTGGAGTATGTGCCTAGTAGGGTGATTTCCTACCTGAATGCTCGGCGTATGATTTGGAAGGGGTGTGAGTCTTATCTGGCTTTTGTGAGGGATGTTAGTAGTGAGACTCCTTCTATTGATTCTGTTCCTGTGGTCCGTGAGTTTTTGGACGTATTCCCTGCAGACCTTCCAGGCATGCCACCTGACAGGGACATTGATTTTGGTATTGACTTGGTGCCAGACACCCAGCCTATCTCTATCCCACCTTACCGCATGGCCCAAGCAGAGTTGAAAGAACTGAAAGAGAAGCTTCAGGAACTCCTAGATAAGGGGTTCATTTGGCCTAATGTGTCACCTTGGGGTGCACCGGTGTTGTTCGTGAAGAAGAAAGATGGTTCTATACGCATGTGTATTGATTATAGGCAGCTGAATAAGGTTACGGTGAAGAACCGGTATCCTCTGCCCCATATTCATGACTTGTTTGACCAATTTCAGGGAGCTAGGGTGTTCTCCAAGATTGACTTGAGGTCCTGATATCATCAGTTGAAGATTCAGGATTTTGACACTCCGAAGACTGCTTTCAGGACCAGATATGGTCATTATGAGTTTCTGGTTATGTCATTTGGGCTGACTAATGCCCCAGCCGTGTTCATGCATTTGATGAACAACGTGTTTCAGCCTTACCTTGATTCATTCCTCATTGTATTCATTGATGACATCCTGGTGTATTCTCGTAGCTAGGAGGAGCATGCTCAACATTTGAGGGTTGTGTTGCAGAAGTTGAGGGAGGAGAAACTTTATGCAAAGTTCTCCAAGTGTGAGTTTTGGCTTGGTTCAGTAGCTTTCTTGGGGCACGTGGTATCTAGTGAGGGTATTCAGGTGGATCCGAAGAAGATAGAGGCAGTGCAGAGTTGGCCCAGACCGTCCTCAGCTACAGAGATTAGGAGCTTCCTTGGGTTGGCGGGATATTACCGTCGCTTTGTGGAGGGATTCTCTTCTATTGCTTCACCCTTGACCAGATTGACCCAGAAGGGTGCTCCATTCAGATGGTTCGATGAGTGTGAGGAGAGCTTTCAAAAGCTCAAGTCAGCATTGACCACAACCCTGGTATTGGTGTTGTCGACTGGTTCGGGTTCTTACACAGTCTACTGTGATGCTTTCTAGAGTTGGTTTGGAAGCGGTTTTGATGCAGGACGGTAGGGTTATTGCCTACGCGTCTAGACAGTTGAAGGTGCACGAGAAGAGTTATCCTGTGCACGATCTTGAGTTAGCTACCATTGTTCATGCCTTAAAGATTTGGCGCCATTATTTGTATGGAGTGCAGTGTGAGATTTTCACTGACCATCGTAACTTGCAGTATCTGCTGAAGCAGAAGGATTTGAATTTGCGCCAGAGGAGATGGTTGGAGCTTCTAAAAGACTATGACCTCACCATTTTATACCATCCAGGGAAGGCCAATGTAGTGGCCGATGCCTTGAGGCGCAGATAAGAGAGTTTGGGGAGTCTAGCTTACCTTTTAGCAGCAGAGCGACCTTTGGCGCGTGATGTTCAGGCCTTAGCAGGGCAGCTAGTGAGATTGGATTTTTCAGAGCCTCTGTGGGTCTTAGTTAGCATGGCTTCCCGGTCTTCTCTTTACGATCAGATTAGAGCTCGCTAGTATGATGACCTGCATTTGCTAGTTCTTCAGGACAGGGTCCGTCGAGGTGATGCCAGGGATGTGACTATTGGTGATGACGGGGTTATGAGAATGCAGGGCCGTATTTGCGCGCCCAATGTGGATGGACTTCGAGAGTTGATATTAGCAGAGGCCCATAGCTCACGGTATTCCATCCATCTGGGTGCCGCGAAGATGTATCAGGATCTAAGACAGTAGTATTGGTGGAGGCGGATGAGGAGAGACATTATCGAGTATGTAGCACGCTGTCTCAACTTCCAGCAGGTCAAGTATGAGCACCAGAGACCAGGTGGATTACTTTAGAGGTTAGATATTTCGGAGTGGAAGTGGGAGCGGATCACTATGGACTTTGTAGTTGGGCTTCCACGGACTTCAAGAGGTTTTGATGCTATTTGGGTCATTGTGGATCAACTGACCAAGTCCGCGCAATTCATTCATGTCAGTACTACTTATACTTCGGAGAGGTTAACTGGTATCTACATCAGGGAGATTGTCTGATTGCATGGAGTTCCGATTTCTATCATTTCTGACGGAGGTACTCAGTTCACATCTCAGTTTTGGAGGGCCGTGCAGAGAGGTATGGGTACTCAGGTAGATTTGAGCACCGCATTTCATCCTCAGACCGACGGGCAGTCAGAGCGGACTATTCAGATCTTGGAGGACATGTTGCGTGCCTGTGTGATTGATTTTGAGGGTTTATGGGACCAGTTTCTACCACTAGCGGAGTTTGCATACAACAATAGCTACCTGTCCAGTATTCAGATGGCCCCGTATGAGGCTTTATATGGTAGGAGGTGTAGATCTCTGGTTGGTTGGTTCAAGCCCAGTGAGGCTAGGCTATTAGGCACAGATTTGGTTCGGGATGCGTTTGAGAAGTTGAAGTTGATTTAGGAGCGACTTCGCACGGCGCAGTCTAGGCAGAAGATCTATGCGGACCGGAAGGTCAGGGATGTTTCTTATAT
Organism: Nicotiana undulata; assembly: GCA_005239495.1. Classification (NCBI taxonomy): domain Eukaryota; kingdom Viridiplantae; phylum Streptophyta; class Magnoliopsida; order Solanales; family Solanaceae; genus Nicotiana; species Nicotiana undulata. Next base: position 96,296 of record ML277050.1, on the reverse strand, counting down.
GGAGGGTGACAAGGTACTGCTGAAGGTGTCACCCATGAAGGGTGTTATGAGTTTCGGGATGAGGGGAAAGCTGAGTCCCCGATTTATTGGTCCTTTTGAGGTGCTTCAGAAGGTTGGAGATGTGGCTTATAGACTTGCCTTGCCACCCAGCTTTTTGAGTGTTCATCCGGTATTCCATGTGTCGATGCTCTGGAAGTGTGTTGCTGACCCATCTCATGTTTTGGACTTCAGCACATTTCAGCTCAAGGATGATATGTCATATGAGATTGAGCCAGTGGCTATTTTGGCTCGCGAGGTCGGAAAGTTGAGGTCCAAGGATATAACTTCAGTGAAGGTTCAGTGGAGAGGTCAGCCAGTAGAGGAGGCTACTAGGGAGACCGAGCGGTAGATGCGGAGCAGATATCCTCACTTGTTTGAGACTCCAGGTATGTTTCTAGACCCATTCGAGTACGAACGTTTGTTTAAGAGGGGGAGAATGTAACGACTCGGTCGGTCGTTACGTAGAACATGCATTATTATTAGTTTATGACTGGTCATAGCTTGGTTATACTGTTCATGATGTGTTAGACTTAGTTAGTGCGGGTTCGGGATGGTTGTAGTAGGAATTGAGACACTTAGTCTCCAGAAATAGCTTTATAGTTAGAAAAGTCAACTGAGAGTTGACTTATTGGTAAACTACCTCGGAATGCGGATTTTATGGCTCGGATAGCTTTGTTAGGTGATTTGGGACTTAGGAGTGTGTCCAGAATATTTTTGTGATGCCTGGTGTAGAATTAGGCTTGAATTGGCGAAAATTAGTTTTTGGCAATTTCCGGTTGGTAGTGGAAAATAGGCTATCGGGGTCGGAATGGAATTCCGGCAGTTGGAACAGGTTCTTAATGTCATTTTGGATATGTCTTCAAAATTTCAGGTCAAACGGAGGTGTTTTGGTTAGTTTCGGCATCGTTGGTAGAATTTAGAAATTTCAAAGTTCATAGGCTTGAATTCGATGTGATTTTGGTGTTTTGGTGTTTCGAGAGTGAAACTACGTTTTAATGATCATTTATGATGTATTTTTATATTTGGTTGGGTCCCGAGGGGATCGATATTGATTTCGGATGGTGAACGGGAATGTTTTAGCTTGGAAATATGCAGCTTCAGCTGCTGGTGTTTCTGTTGCTGCCATTTCCGCACCTGCGGATGTTTGACCGCAGAAGCGAGCTGAAGGAGCGGCCATGATAATCGTAGGTGTGGGCACAGGAGTTCTGGAGTAAAACCGCAGGAGCGGTCGCTTAGACGTATCTGCGGAGCAGCAAGTGCGATGCATGGGCCGCAGGTGCGAGAGTTGGCGGTTTAATAAAATTCCGCAGGTGCGGTCTTCCTGAGCGCAGGTGCGGACCGCAGGTGCGAAAAGCCTAGGCAGGAAGTTTAAGTTCTAAAACGAGGGTTTTAAGACATATTTCAAAACACCATTAGAGAGCTCGGGAGAAGGAGTTTTTTGGAGAGATTTTCAGTGGGGTTCTTGTGGTAAGTGTTCTTCAATCACTTTTAGTCTAATTTCATAAATTAGTATTTATTTTTACCATGTAAATTGAGGAATCAAAGTGGAAATTGGGGAAAAATAGGAAGAAAAGTTGAGAAATTCTTTTGATGATTTGAAAGGGTATTTTAGGTCGGATTTTGGTAAATTTGATACGGGTAGACTCGGGGAAGGATAAGGATTCCAGTTTTGTAAATTTTATCAAATTCTGAGGCGTGGGCCCGTGGGTCGGGTTTGACCAATTTCGGGATTTTTGAGTATCTTTGATAAACTTCGATTGGGTTTCACTCCTTAGCATATTATAATGGTATAAATCTGATTGTTAGTTGATTTGGAGCACTCGGAGGCCGAATTTAGAGGCAAGGGCACTGCAGAGTAGCATTTTAGCCGGTTTTGAGGTAAGTAACGCTTCCAAACTTGGAACAGAGGGTTCAAAATCCCAAATTATCTAATATTTGATGTTAATTAAGGTGACGCACTTGCCAAGTGACGGGCAAGCGGGCATACACCGAATGTTTGTGGCTGGGCTCATCCCATGGCACTGCCTAATGGTTATTTCAGGCTGATACTTGTACTATGAAGGTTGCATTTACCTTGAACGTATTAGAAATCATGTTAAGTATAAATGCTAAGGCTTCATGCCAATATGTTCAGACCGGAATGGTCAGATATTGCTGTCTCTATCTGTGACTATTTGATGTCATGTACTCAGTCCTGTTATAGCATATGTTTCATGCCTAACAGTATTTGTTAGTTTATTTATATGTTATCATTGTTTTGGGCTGATTCTTATATCTGTTAGCCTTGCGAGTGAGACTGGAAAGTATTGACTGAGTGAGGCCGAGATCCTGGTGTTGAGACAGTTATGAGATCGGACTGCACACCGCAATGATCATCGAATCATGCCTTTGTTTGCTTGATATTAGCGCTTGGTCTTATAGGAGCCCCTCCGGAGTCTTTACACCCCCAGTGAGCGCACAAATATTGGTTGATGGATTTTCCCTAGGGCTGGATCTTGTCCAAAGTTATTGATATATTGAGGGATGGATCGTCTCTGGACATGGATCTTGTCCGAGTGATATATTCCGGAGACGGATCTTCTCCGTGGGGCTGGACTGGCCTTTTCCTCAGTACTCCGTGACTACGTCCTTGTCTTTATGTATAATCTGGGATGGACTTTCCCTGGTCCTGAATGCCAATTCTAGTACTGAGTGGACTTCCTTGTGAGAGTTGGGATACTGGGTACATATCATTTCTGATTCTTTATGATCATATGCTGGTATGTAGAGTTTACAGACATAATTTGGTGCATCTTGCTTATTTACTGTTATATTACTGTCATATCCAAGTTATATACTGTTGTTCATAAATATCGGAGGTTTAGTCTGTCACTACCTCTTAGCCCGTAGTTTGGGTTCGTTACTTATGAGTTGGTGTACTCACGTTATATCCTGCACCTTGTGTTCAGATCCAGGTACATCGGGACTCGGGTCTAGTCATTGAGTAGCGGATAGTTTCATCAGAGTTGTTGAGGTATCAGCTGGCGACCGTGATCTCGTCATCTCTTTCCTATTCTACCTGTCGTTGTTTACTTTTCAGACTATGTTGTTCATTCCTCTTTTATTATTGTTATGTATTAGCAACTCATGACTGTGTGACACTGGATCCGGGATTTGGAGGGTTTATGTCACGACCCAAAATCCTAACTCGGGTCCTGATGGAACCCAACTGCGGGGTCAGGCAAGCCAACACTCAATTACTAAGGGTTCCACCTTATTTGATTAGACATTTCATCATATACCGAGTTTTAAAAACTTAAAACATTAATTGAAAATGGGTAATTAGCCAGTTTAAATCAAAAGAAAGCATAATGAGGCGTGAGCCTATATATATACAGACCATAAACCATAATAACTACTACGTGTGTGCCAGGAACTAGTGTCACAAGTCATACATGCATACTAACAGGATATACAAGATACAATATATATAGTCCCACTGTCTGAAAGGAATAGATGGGAATATAGCAAAAGAAACTCCAGGGTGCTGCCGAGGATCGTCAGGGGAAGCAGCTCACCGTGAAGTCAGGTCCAACTATGATCAGAATCTAGCTCCGGTCTAATAACCAAATGCACCAGCCTCAAAACGTGTACAATTAAGTACAGAAGCGTGGCATGAGTACATAAATATGTACCTAGTGAGTGTCCCGTCAAATCTCGAAGAAGTAGTGACGAGAGGTCGACTTGACACTCACTAAGGTCCAACAGTATAATATAACAGTATATGATGAAAACGGTAGGCATGTAAGGGAAATAAACAGCAAATACATATAAGGCACAAAATGCAAGTAAGTGCTGGAAGTAAATACACAATTACTACTTCATTTTCCCCAAATATCTGTCAAACCAATGCTCGTGAAATCATTAACAGTCTAGCATGCGCATACGGAGTAAGGATAACAGGTTTGAGCCATAAAATAACCATATATGTGCACTGCCGAGGGTCGAACGGCCTAAACCATAAGTGCAACTTTTACCATAATCATACTTGCGCACTGCCGAGGGTCGAATGGCCCGAACCATAAGTGCGTCTTTCAATCCGCCGTGGCGTACGGCCCGCTCCCTTGAGAGTGGGGGAAAGTCACATTCCACTCGCGGAATATAAAGTGCGAAGCGGTCACATGCACATACGATAATCCTCAACATTTGCTTTCCATAAACAACTTCTTCCAATTACCTAATTCTATAAGATCTAGGGAAACGATACTACATATAACATGAGTCATAACATATAATGCATTACAGGTTAGAATACAAGGCATGATGTGAGTCTAACTACCCGGACATATCAATAATAGCCGCTACGTAGACTCTCGTCACTTTGTGCGTACGTAGACCCCGCAAACAACAACACATAGCATTTAGATCACCTATGGGGACAATTCCCTCTTACAAGGTTAGAAAGGAGTCTCTCCTCGTGTCGAATCTACTTCGAGGACCAAGAACGCACCTAAAACTCCGAATTCTACACACGAGGACTTGAAACTAGCTAAATGTTATACAAATATATCAATTCATGCTCAAAGTATGGAAATTCTCCTACTTATTTAGTAAATTCATCATTCTTGAAGAAATCCCAAAATTCGCCCCCGGGCCCGCACACTCGGATTCCAAAAATTCTCAAAGGAAACACTCACCCATAGCCTAAGGATCACTAATATATGATTTTTACTTGATTTCATAGCAAATTGACGTGTAATTTTCTAAATTTCCGAAATTCCTAGGTTACTACCCAATTTCTTAATTTTCACTAATTTAGTAGCTAGTTTAATTAGTAATTCATGTATTAAACTAGTACTAGAGTACAATTTACTTACCTCTTCAGTAGATAGGTGAATTTGCCCTTTCCCAAGCTCCCTAGGTCGACAATGGTGGAAGGAAGATGATGTAAATGAACTAAATCCCGTATTTTAAAAGAATCACACTGTCTACAGTGTTTTTGCATATGCGGCTCAAGGACCGCACCTGAGGAAATGGGACGAGGGGGGAAATCTCGCACTGCGGAGTGGAGCCCGCACCTGCAAAAAGGGGCAACCTCACCTGGGGCCGCACGTGCGATGCCTAGGACGCAGGAGCGGTCCTACACCTGCGGCTGGGAAACCGCACCTGCGGTCACACCAGATCAGGTGCACCAGCAATTACATCAGCTGGTTTTTAGCCTCGTTTGGTGCCCGAAAGGCACCTGGGCCTACCCGAGCCCCCGTCCAAATACACCAACAAGTCCCAAATTATGGTACGGACTCGCTCGAGCCTTTGGAAAACTAAAAACAACGCTAAAACTCAAAATCATGTCCTGTGGTCCCACAGTTGCGGCTGGGCAACCGCACCTGCGGTCACACCAGATCAGGTGCACCAGCAGTTACATCAGCTGGTTTTTAGCCCCGTTTGGTGCTCGAGAGGCACCTGGGCCCACCCGAACTCCCGTCCCAATATACCAACAAGTCCCAAATCATGGTACAGACTCGCTCGAGCCTTCGGAACACTAAAAACAACGTGAAAACTCAAAATCATGTTCCAAAACCCCTAGAATCATAACTTAAGAACTTCAAGTTCTTGAATTCGATACCAATGCGCTGAACTGACCTATACTACTCGGAATGACACCAAATTTTGCAGGCAAGTCATAAATGACATAACGAAACTATTCTTGGTCTCGAAATTCCTTTTGGACATCGATAACACAAAAACACATTCCAAACCAAATTTCAAACTTAAGGAAATTATCATTTCGATATTGGGCGCCAAAACGCCCCCGGGTCATCCAAAACCCATTCTGAACATGTTCCCAAGTCCGAAATCATCATACGAAGCTACTGGAACTGTCGTAACTCGATTCCGAGGTTGTTTGCTCAAAATGTTGATCGAAGTCAAACTTGGTCAAAAAGGCCAACCTTAAGGAACTAAGTGTTCCTATACTGCTCTAAACACTTCTGAATCCCGAACCACCTGTCCCCGCAAGTCATAAATCATAATAAGCCGCTATGGGAAGTTTCATTTAGGGGAACGGGGTCCTATAACGCAAAACAATCGGTCGAGTCGTTACATTCTCCACCTCTTAAAAAAATGTTCGTCCTCGAACGGGTATAGAATCATACTTGAAGTGCTGAATAAGTGCGGATATCTGCTCCGCATGTCCTCCTCGGACTCCCAAGTATCCTCCTCGACCGATTGGCCCCTCCACTGGACCTTTACGACAGAAACTCTCTAGGATATCAACTAGCGATCATGTCTATCAACAATAGCAACTGGCTCCTCCTCGTAGCCCAACCTCTCATCCAACTGAATAGTGCTGAAATCAACCACGTGAGAGAAGTCGGCGTGGTACCTCCGGAGCATGGATACATGAAGACCGAATGAACTCCTGATAAGCTAGGAGGTAAGGCTAACTCATAAGCAACCTCCCCAACTCGCCTCAACACCTCGAAAGGACCTATGAACCGCGGGCTCAACTTGCCTTTCTTCCAGAATCTCATAATACCCTTCATCGGCGAGACCTTTAACAGAACCTTGTCTCCCTCCATAAATGACACATCACGTGCCCTCTGATCCGCAAAACTCTTATGTTTGGACTGTGCTGTGCGGAGCCTCTCCTGAATTAACTTCACCCTCTCCAGAGCATCCCTCACCAGGTCGGTGCCATATAACTTAGCCTCACCAGGCTCAAACCACCCGATAGGAGAACGACATCACCGACCATACAAAGCCTCAAATGGAGCCATCTCGATGCTGGACTGATAACTGTTATTGTAAGCAAACTCGGCCAAAGGCAAGAACTTGTCCCACTGACCTCCAAAGTCAATCACACATGCCCTGAGCATGTCCTCCAGTATCTGAACTATATGCTCCGACTGATCATCAGTTTGAGGGTGAAATGCTGTGCTGGGGTCTATTTGGGTGCCTAACCCACTATGCAATGCTCTCCAAAAATGCGAGGTGAACTGAGGACCTCGATCTGATATAATGGACACCGGCACACCGTGCAACCGGACTATCTCCTGAATGGAGATCTGGGCTAGCCTCTCAAAAGTATATGTAGTATCCACTGGAATGAAATGCGCCGATTTGGTCAATCTATCCATAATGACCCAAATCGCATCAACCTTCCGCAATGTCCGAGGCAACCCAACCACGAAGTCCATGGTGATGCACTCCCACTTCTACTCAGGAATAGGCATCTGCTGAAGTAGTCCTCCTGGCCTCTGGTGCTCATACTTCACCTGCTGGCAATTAAGACACCTGGTCACATACTCCACAATGTCCCTCTTCATCCGCCTCCACCAGTAGAGCTGCTTCTAATCATGATACATCTTCGTAGCACTAGGATGAACAGAATACCGAGAACTGTGTGCCTTCTCTAGAATCCTCTCCCTCAGGCCATCAACATTAGGCACACATAAGCGGCCCTGAAGTCTCAGAACACCATCCTCGCCAATGGTAACCTCCTTGGACCTGCCCTGAATCACTGTCTCCCTTAGCTCTACCAAACACGGATCATCATACTGCCGAGCCTTAATCTCCCCCAATAACGAAAACTGAGCAACCACATGTGCAAGAACTCGACGAGGCTCTGAAAGGTCTAACCTCACTAGGCGATTACCCAAGGACTGAATGTCCAAGGCTAGAGGTCTGTCCCCTGCTGCAATGTAATCCAAGCTACCCATACTCTCTGCCTTCCTGCTCAAGGCATCTCAACCACATTTGCCTTGCCTGGATGATAAAGATTGGTGATATCATAATCCTTCCACAACTCAAGCCATCTGCGCTGCCTCAAATTAAAATCTTTCTATTTGAACAAGTCCTGCAAGCTGCGGTGGTCTGTATAAACCTCACAGGACACTCCATACAAGTAGTGCCTCCAAATCATAAGAGCATGAACAATCGCCTCCAACTCCAAATCGTGCACAGGGTAATTCTTCTCATGAATCTTCAGCTGGCGCGAAGCATAAGCAATAACTCTCCCCTTCTGCATCAACACACACCCAAGCCAACGCGTGAAGCGTCGCAATACATTGTATACATCCCAGAACCGGAAGGCAATACCAAAACTGGTGCTTAAGTTAATGCCTTCTTGAGCTTCTGAAAGCTCGCCTCACATTCGTCAGACCATCGGAACGGGGCATTCTTCTGATTTAATCTAGTCAATGGATTTGCAATTGAGGAAAAGCCCTCCATAAATCGGTGATAATAGCCTACTAGGCCCAAAAAGCTCCTAATCTCTGTGGCTAAAGTAGGATGCGACCAACTCTGAACTGCCTCAATCTTCTAAGGATCAACCTTGATACCCTCTCCGAATACCACATGCCCCAAGAATGCCACAGAATCTAACAAGAACTCACACTTGGAGAACTTAGCATATAACTTTTGTTCCCGCAAGGTCTGGAGCACAACCCTCAAATGCTGCTCGTGCTCACCCAGGCTACGTGAGTAATCAAGATGTCATCTATGAGGACAATGACAAAGGAATCAATATATGGCCTAAACACCCTATTCATGAAGTCCATGAATGTTGTTGGGGCATTAGTCAAGCCAAAAGACATCACCAGGAACTCATAATGGCCATATCTCGTACGAAAAGCAGTCTTCGGAACATCTGAAGCCCGAATCTTTAATTGATGATATCCCGATTTCAAATCAGTCTTAGAAAACACACGAGCACCCTGCAACTGGTCAAACAAATCATCGATGCGCGACAAAGGATACTTGTTCTTAATGGTATCCTTGTTCAACTGGCGGTAATCAATACACATCCGCATAGACACATCCTTCTTCTTCACAAATAGAACTGGAGCACCCCACGGCGATACACTCGGTCTAATAAACCCCTTAGCCAATAACTCCTCAACCTGCTCCTTCAACTCCTTCAGCTCCTTCGGATCCATGCGGTACGGGGGAATGGAAATAGGCTGAGTGCCTAGAGCTACATCAATGCAGAAATCAATATCACGATCCGGAGGCATGCCCGAAAGGTCTAAAGGAAATGCATCCGCAAACTCTCGAACAACTGACACTGAATCAATCGTCGGAGACTCGGTGGTGGTGTCCCGCACATAAGCTATATAGGCCAGACAACCCTTCTCTACCATATGTCGAGCCTTTAGGAATAAAATAACTCGGCTGGCTGCACAAACTGAGGAACCTCTCCACTCCAGCCTAGGCGACTCAGGCATGGCTAAAGTAATTATCTAGGCATGGCAATCTAGCACGACATGATAGGGAGATAGCCAATTTATGCCAAGAATAAACTTAAAATTAACCATGTCGAGCAACAGAAGGCCCGCTCTGGTCTTGAATCCACATAAAGTAATCACACAAGACCGATAGACCCAGTCTACCACCACAGAATCGCCCACAAGGGTGGACACATATATAGGAGAACCCAAGGATTCACGAGGAACATCCAGAAAATGAGCAAATAATGCTGAAATATATGAATAGGTGGATCTTGGATCAAATAGTATTGAAGCCTCTCTACCACATACTGAGATAATACATGTGATCACGGCGTTTGAGGCCACTTTATCTGATCTGGCCAGAATTGCAAAAAATCTGGAGCTCTAGGTGAGCGGACTGCTGAAGCTAGACCCATCGGCTGATAACCATGCTGCATTGCCTTGCCCCGAAACCTGGGACAATGCCTCCTCATATGACTTGGCTCCCCACACTCGTAACAACCTCCATGTACCATAGCCTGCTGCCCCGAAGAAGAATCCTGAATGGCCGGAGAGCGATGTGGACCCTCTGGCATAGCACTGAAGTAGGAAATGGAGGATCTCTGATGACTGGAATACCCGTCGGGTGAACTTTGAATAGATGGTGGGCGGTAGGAAAGCTCTGGCATGGCACTGAACTGAGGCCTCGCTGGAACACCTCGGGGAGGTGGTGGGGGTGCTGAATATGAAGGCCTGCTGGGCTGGCCACTGCTAAACTGACCTCTGCCCCTAGCTGGGGCACCTCTGAAATCTCTGGAGAATCTAGCCCTCTTGTCCTGTTGTCCCTGCTCCCTGCTCCTCAATCGATATCCCTCAATCCGACGAGCTATCTCGACCACAAGCTGATAGGGAGTACCCTTCTCCACCTCTCGGGCCATGGTGGCCCTAATACCTAGATGCAACCCAGCCACAAATCTCCGCACTCTCTCGGCATCAGTAGGTAGTATCAGGAGTGCATGGCGAGACAACTCTGAAAATCTGGCCTCATAATCTGTCATTGACATTTGTCTTTACTCTAGCTTCTCAAACTGATACCGTAGCTCTTCCCTCTCAGAGGGTGGAATATATATGTCTAGGAACATCTGAATGAACTGCTCCTAAGTGACATGAGGAGAATATGCTGCCCTGCTGAGAATGTAGGACCGCCACAACCGGAGAGCTCTTCCCTCTAACTAGAAGGTAGTGAAATCCACTCCATAAGACTCTAATATCCTCATGTTGTGCAGCCTATCCCTGCACATGTCAATGAAGTCCTGGGCGTCCTCGCCTCGCTCACCCCTGAAGACTGGAGGGTGCAATCGAGTCCATGTGTCTAATAACTTCTGCGGATCGCCGTCCGCAGCTGGTCTGGGCTCAGGTGCTGCTACAGGCTGAACCCCACCCACGGGCAATGTACCCGGGGTATGATGTAGTGTTGCTGTCTGACCTGCAGCCTGGGCAGTAGAGGTCTGGACTCCCCCTCCCGCCTGAGAAGTGGCGGGATCTGCTTGAAATAAACCAGCCTGGGACATGGTGTCCATAAATCTCATCATATGGCCCATAACCTCCTGGAAGCCTGGCGCCGTCATGAAATCCACTATAGCAGGATCTGCTGGAGGCACCTCGTCCTGCTCCTTAATAATAGGATCCTCTGGTGGTGGTGCAACCGGAATAGCTCTGGGAAGCCCTCGTCCCCTACCTCGGGCCAGTGCCCTCCCCTGGCCTCTGCCACAGCCTCTGACGGCGGGGGTAGCAGCATCTCCCGGGTCAGGAACATCAGAAGCACGCGTCCTCACCATCTATGAGAGAATAGAAGGGTGAGTTTTAGTAAACCATCAACTGCACGATAGAATATGAATAAGGAGATATTTCTTAACACCCTATAGCCTCGCGAAGATAAATATAGACGTATCTGTACCGGTCCACAGGACTCTACTAGGTTTGCCCGTGACTTCTGAGACCTACGTGAACCTAGGGCTTCGATACCATGTTGTCACGGCCCAAAATCCTAACTCGGATCGTGATGGCGCCCAACTGCGGGGTCAGGCAAGCCAACACTTAATTACTAAGGGTTCCACCTTATTTGATTAGACATTTCATCATATACCAAGTTTTAAAAACTTAAAACATTAATTGAAAAGGGGTAATTATCCAGTTTAAATCAAAAGCAAGCATAAGGAGGCGTGAGCCTATATATATACAGACCATAAACCATAATAACTACTACGTGTGTGCCAGGAACTAGTGTCACAAGTCATACATGCATACTAACAGGATATACAAGATACAATATATATAGTCCCACTGTCTGAAAGGAATAGATGGAAATATAGCAAAAGAACCTCCAGGGTGCTGCCGAGGATCGTCAGGGGAAGCAGCTCACCGTGAAGTCAGGTCCAACTATGATTAGAATCTAGCTCCGGTCTGATACCCAGATGCACCAGTCTCAGAACCTGTACAATTAAGTACAGAAGCGTAACATGAGTACATAAATAGATATGTACACAGTGAGTATCCCGTCTAATCTCGAAGAAGTAGTGACGAGAGGTCGACTTGACACTCACTAAGGTCCATCAGTATAATATAACAGTATATGATGAAAGCGGTAGGCATGTAAGGGAAATAAACATCAAATACATATAAGGCACAAAATGCAAGTAAGTGTTGGAAGTAAATACACAATTACTACTTCATTTTCCCCAAATATTTGTCAAATCAATGTCCGTGAAATCACTAACAGTCTAGCATGCGCATACGGAGTAAGGACAACAAGTTTGAGCCATAAAATAACCATATAAGTGCACTATCGAGGGTCGAACGGCTTGAACCATAAGTGCAACTTTACCATAATCATACATGCGCACTGTCGAGGGTCGAACGGCCCGACCATATGCGTCTTTCAATCCGCCGTGGCGTACGGCCCGCTCCCATGAGAGTGGGGAAAAGTCACACTCCGCTCGCGGAATATAAATTGCGAAGCGGTCACATGCACACACGATAATCCTCAACATTTGCTTTCCATAAACAACTTCTTCCAATTACCCAATTCTATAAGATCTAGGGAAACGATAATACATATAACATGAGTCATAACATATAATGCATTACAGGAAAGAATAAAAGGAATGATGTGAGTCTAACTACCTGGACATATCAATAATAGCCGCTACATACGGACTCTCGTCACTTTGTGCGTACGTAGCCCCCGCAAACAACAACACTTATCATTTAGATCACCTATGGGGACAATTCCCTCTTACAAGATTAGAATGGAGACTCACCTCGTGTCGAATCTACTTCTCTGACCAAGAACACGCCCAAAACTCCGAACTCTACACCCGAGGACTCGAAACTAGCCAAATGTTATACAAATATATCAATTCATGCTCAGAGTATGGAAATTCTGCTATTCAATTAGTAAATTCATCATTCTTGAAGAAATCCCAAATTTTGCCCCCGGGCCCGCACACTCGGATTCCAAAAATTCTCGAAGGAAAACACTCACTCATAGCCTAAGGATAATTAATATATGATTTTTACTTGATTTCATAGCAAATTGACGTGTAATTTACTAAATTTCCGAAATTCCTAGGTTACTACCCAAATTCTTAATTTTCACTAATTTAGTAGCTAGTTTAATTAGTTACTCATGTATTAAACTAGTACTAGAGTAGAATTTACTTACCTCTTCAGTAGATAGGTGAATTTGCCCTTTCCCAAGCTCCCTACGTCGACAATGGTGTAAGGAAGATGATGTAAATGAACTAAATCCCGTATTTTAAAAGAACCACACTGTCTACAGTATTTTCGAACCTGCGGCTCAAGGACCACACCTGCGGTCTCGCACCTGCGAGCCAAGGTTCGCACCTGTGGAAAGGGGACAAGGGGGGAAATCTCGCACCTGTGGAACGGAGCCCGCACCTGCGGCTCCGCTCCTGCGGAAGTTCTTCTGGACCTGCGAAAAGGGGCAACCTCACCTAGGGCCGCACTTGCGATGCCTGTTTCCGCAGGAGCGGTCCTGCACCTACGACTGGGTAACTGCACCTGCGGTCACACCAGATCAGGTGCACCAGCAGTTACATCAGCTGGTTTTTAGCCCCGTTTGGTGCCCGAGAGGCACCTGGGCCCACCCGATCCCCTGTCCAAATATACCAAAGTCCCAAATCATGGTACGGACTCGCTCTAGCCTTCGGAACACTAAAAACAACACTAAAACTCAAAATCATATCCCAAAACCCCTAGAATCATAACTTAGGAACTTCATGTTCTTAAATTCGATAACAATGTGCCGAACCGACCTATAATACTGGGAATGACACCAAATTTTGCAGGCAAGTCCTAAATGACATAACAGAACTATTCCTGGTCTCAGAATTCCATTCGGACCTCGATAACACAAAAACATGTTTCAAACTAAATTTCAAACTTAAGGAATATCGCATTTCGATATTAGGCGCCGAAACTCCCCCGGGTCATCCAAACCCCATTCCGAACATGTGCTCAAGTCCAAAATCATCATACAAAGCTACTAGAACTGTCGGAACTCGTTTCCGAGGTCGTTTGCTCAAAATGTTGACCGAAGTCAAACTTGGCCAAAAAGGTCAACCTTAAGGAACTAAGTGTTCCTATACTGCTCTAAACACTTCTGAATCCCGAACCACCCGTCCCCGCAAGTCATAAATCATAATAAGCCGCTATGGGAAGTTTCATTTAGGTGAACGGGGTCCGATAACGCAAAACGACCGGTCGGGTCGTTACAATTTAAGTTTTGATTTCCTAGATTATTTTAAATTTTAGATTTATTACTGTTATTATCTTCATACTTGTTAAAATGATGTTTTTCTCTGGTAATCGAACCTAGGTTAGTTATAGATAGGTGGCTGGCCTAGTTCCACGACAGGCGCCATCACGACTCCGAAATTTGGGTCGTGACAATATGACCCCTCTATTTATAGGGAAAAAGTGACTTAGCCACCGAGTAAAATCCCTAAGATCTCTCTATTTGTAACATCTCACTTTTTTTGAATTTTACGGTTCTTATGTCCAAACATCCACTAGATATCGAAAATATGTCAACTTACATGCCTAGCCAGTGAATTCCCCAACGTGACTTAAATCAATCAATCAGTCAATCCTACTCTTTTTGTAACTACACCCTCATTTTTTGTCCTTATCTTTCTGCATGTGTTGTTTGTACTCCCTTACTGCCTCTGTCTGTCCTTTACCACTCTCATTCTCCTAATTATTTTTTCCATTAATCCATATCAAATACACAAAACCTTCATTTTAACATATATCCTGTGCAAATTACCATAGTAAAATCTCTTTACTTGGTTCTGATATGCAACCAAGGAATCAAACGACGAGGATATGAACACGAGCCTATATCTATTGGATGAAAGGCGCGAAGCATCCCTTGTCCGGTTGGCTGCCCAAAAGCAGCGCATCAAGAGATATTACAATTGGAGGGCCAACCTTTGACACTTCAATGTCGGGTACTTGGTACTAATGAAGGTTACACAAAATACCCGAAAGCCGAACGAAGGGAAGTTGGGTCCATACTGAGAAGGCGCTTATCAAATTATCGAGATCACCGGTAAAGGATCGTACAAATTCGGAGCAATGAACGGTGAGCAATTACCAAACAACTGGAACATAGCTCACTTGAAGCTATACTTGCTAAGGTACAACCCCATTCATTTCCTTTTATTTATTACATTCGAAACCAACACTTGGAGGCAATCATCAAAGAACAATATAATCCTTAGATCCGAAAGCACGTGTTGCACACTTTTTTCCTAGAACCAGTTTTGTCCCAAATGGGTTTTCCAGCAAGATTTTTAGTAAATTGTGCTAACTAAGAATTGAAGGTCGGTTACGAAACGGTACCGAATATCACAACAACAGTAGTCGAGGCTTCTCTTCAATCGGCCCCGAACACTGGGGTGCAATACCCTCGAATAATAACTATAGCAAGGAAGGAAACTTTATGATTCAATGGTCTCAGCTCGATCAATAGAATTTACTGTAAGGGCCAAATGGTCAAATGAACCGTGCTTGTATAGACTGCTTGAGCCTTTGGACAAAGCGTGTACACATTTCTAAATATTATGCACAAGAATAAAGTCTCTACCTTGCGGATAAACATCTCGATTTTTTTCCTACATTCGATCCTCTAAAGGTATCGAGCCCAAGTGCCACCTTATCCGGGTTCAAACGATCACCCCCAATCAAGGAATTTTGTCTAAAAACAAACTCGGACGACTCGGGTTATCGGATCACAGGGGCATAAGACCTATTAGGCAGCGCCCGAACCTTAAAGGCTAAGGTCATCCTTATTTGGGGACTGTTATCTTGGGCAAGCCCGGATAACTCAGGGTAACAAGCCACTAGGCAACACCTGAATCAAAAAGGCTACGACCATAAGAAAACGGCTCAGAGACGTCTAAGACCCGTAAAACAATACAAGGCTTTCAAACTTTCATAGCCGGTTCTAAAGGCTACCCTTGGAAAACTATAATATAAAAATCATAAGTACTTTGGGGAAATATTTTCGGTCATGCCGAACCCCCGCGGTGCCTTCAAAAATAAAATGTAGAAGGCAAGTCTTGTTCAACCCCCAAACAAGACCTAGATATTTTATGCTAAGGCATTTCGATCTTTGCAAACATAAAGAATAAAGCAAACGGAAACAAAACTCATAAATAGTCGAAGGGAAAAAACAAGCCTTACATTATATACAATCTTTACAAAGGCCAAGTAGCCTTGACGAAAAATACAAAAGTACACAAAGTACGGAAAACAAAAAAACAAAAAATTTCTAAAAAGGCATATAAATAACCTGGTTTCCTCTGACTTCGGACCCATCGAAGCCTTCTTCCTCTTCTTCTTCCTCTTCTTCCTAGGGGTAGGCCAACTTCTTGGCTCGGCCTCGGTCTCGATCCCCTTAGCAATTTCGATCTCGGCAGATAGATCGAACCCCCGAGCATGAATCTCCTCAAGGACCTCTCTTCTTAACTGACGCTTCTCATTTCAACGACATCATTCAAGCGGTCTTGGACCGCCTCAGCGTCAGCCTTATATTGGGCCACCATCTCGTCGGCATTCGCTTTAACCACCACGGTTAGTGACTTGGATTTTTTCAAGCTCCTCGGCCATAATTTCTCCATCAGAGGCGGCCAAACATAACCGAGAATGGAGCTCTTCGACCTTTTGGGCCTGCACCTCGGCCTTTTCCTTTACCGTTCGAAGCTGGACCTCGGTCGAATTCAGGATCGGAAGTTCATGTCGTTTCTCGTTATCTACTCTTCAAGTAATGAGAGGACTATCTGTATACTGTCGAAATCGAGCTCGCCTACGACTTGGTAGGCTAGGCTTGGAACATGGCGACCAAGGACTGAAGATCGACCTCGAGTCCCACCGAGCTAGAACCCCATGCCAGAACGCCTGCCTTCGAGATACATTGAGTCCGGTGTCGACCTTAGCCTCGAACGAGCTCGGAGAAACATTGTTGAGATAACTAAAAGAAAATCGAAATATCCGTCACCTATCGAATATTACAGCGGGAATCTCGGTGCATTTCAATAAGGAACCAACTATTAGCGAATCAAGAGAATTTTTCCCTTTTATAGAAATGTACATAGAGTAGGACTCCTCTACTATATAAATGGGGGTCTGATAATTCATTCAGGATATTGTAACACGCATTCCAAAGCAATACATTATTATCATTTCTCTTTAAGATCTTGCTCTTTAAGTTCTTATTATTTTGTCCTGATATCGATCAAAGTACGTTTGGCTCGAGGGTGACTAACCTTCTAAGACTAAAACTGTTCAACTTGTGTGGTTTGCATTTACCTTTTTATTACTTATTCCAATTGCAATCTGATTTATTGTTTTGTATCATGTTAAATCACGTATCCTTAAAACCATTTACAAATTTAATTGTTATTCGATTTTGAGGGTAAACAACGTGCATAATTTTACAAAGGAAAATCGTTTAAATTTACCCATCTACTTTGATATATTGTTCTCATTTACTTTTATTTTCTTTTCGTTTAAATAAGTCTACGGTCAATAAAGTAAACAAATTCAACCCAACTCCAACGGAGGTCCATGTGACATGGGACCCAGCACTTAAAAGTGACATTTGGATTACAAACGACCCAACCCGATCTATGGCCAATTCCCTTTTACATCATAGTGGGTACAGAAAGTAAAAATGGCATGGGATAGCCACTTATTAACATGGTATTTATTTTTTATCCAATATTTTTAATGCTAAGTAAAAATAGCCACTACTTTATTAAAATTAACATGAAAAGATGTGTTTACCCTTTCTTCATGAGTGTTGTGTAAATATTAAAGACACGGTATCCTTAATATTTACACTGCACACATGAAGTTAAGGACGTCATGTCCTTAACGTTTACACTGCTCATATAAAGTTAAGGATATGATGTCCTAAAGTTTAACAACGGAAGGTGCAAATACATGACACTTTGTCCTTAATATTTACACAACATTTATGAAGTTAAGGACACTATGTACTTAATATAACACTCATAAAGTTAAGAGCATTATGTCCTTAACATTTACATTGCACACTTGAAGTTAAGGACACAATATCCTTAACATTTACACTGTACATATGAAGTTAAGGACATCAGGTCCTAAAGTTTAACAATAGAAGGTGCAAATACAAGTTAAGGACATTATGTACTTAACATTCAACTGCACACATGAAGCTAAGGAAGCCATATCCTTAACATTTGTACATATGAAGTTAAGGACATGATGTCTTAAATTTTAACAACGGAAAGTGCAAATTCAGAACACTTTGTCCTTAATATTTACACATCACTCATGTCTAACATAGGAGTATTTTCGTCCGGACGGATAACAAATTATTAAGCACTGACTAAAAAGCAAATACATTTTAAACAGTGGCTAAAGAGTAAAGATATTTCTAAATAATGACTAACCGTGCACTTCCCGGTAAAGAAACAATCAAGTAATCAACTCTTACGGGGAGAAAATAAAAACTAGTTAATCGTTAAAGTGAATCTTGGAACAAATGAGATGCTTTAACTAATTAATTTTTTTTCTTAAAAAGGATTGTCATACTATTAGTAACCCATATCTAAGCATTTAATCATGTGACTGCTTTTAATATAGTAGCAAATCTTGGTTCACCAAGTCCATTTAGTAACATCCACTACCATTAAGAGGAAAGATAATTAAATCAATGCATTTATATATACAAACTAAAGAGATTGACTTTAAGGAATATACAAGAACAAAAAATGGAAAACAAAGGGCTGCTTCTTTTTCTTCTTGTTGTTATCTTTTGTTTTGTGAACCAATCCAATGGGGATCAAATAGATGATATATGCAATAAGAATCTTGATCCCAATCTGTGTAAAAGTTCTCTTAGAACAGATCCTAGGGGACCTTCTGATGATTTTAAAGGGCTTGCAAATATTATTCTTCAACTATGTTTAAAAAAGGCCAGAGATAATTTAGATGAAATCGAGAAATTAGCTCCTGCCAAATGTCAAGATAGTTGCACATACAACTATATTTCTTGTATCAATACTTATATTCCTAATTCAATTCACCAAGTGGAATCTGGTCAATTTGCACAAGCAACTAGATCCATTTTGCAGGCTGGATATAGAGCTATCACTTGTGAAGATTCATGCGGGCAATCTCAGTTGAGTCAGTTAAATTTGGATTTTGCGCACCTCGTACAAGTGTCTGCAGATATTCTCAAAACTAAATTGTAACGTCAATAATTAATGACATAAACTGGTAGTAGCTTTTATTCCTTTAATTTGGTTGTAACACAAGCCTACATATATTTGTTAACTTGATATAGTCGATGTATTGAGAAATAAAAACAAAAATATCTCTATTGCCAAAGTACTTTTTAGAATAATTAATGTTTTCCCTTCACATCAAATACATATTCTAAGTCGTCTTAAAAAGATCGTACCAGCGAACTCATGATCTTCAACCCCTAATTCGACATGCAGATTGTGGTGAACCTAATGTATTGAATATGTGGCTAAATCTCAATATATATGCAATTTTAATTGAATCTTTTATTCCGAAGTTTTAAATTCATTGTATTGTGGGACCAAGAGGGCATGTACATAGATAGTCGATTACAGGACCCCATTTAAGTCATAGCCATAGTTTATAAGTTGTTTTGTAAGTTTAGCCACTTTAGAAACAATTTTTATTATACGCAATTGAAGTTGCAAAAATTCGCGTCCCGAAAATACAAATTTGCCTAAAGTTTGGCATATTCCTTGTTCAAATGAAGTTCAAACATTTTTATATGGACTTCAAGCATATATGTCTTTACTTCAAGAATATATGACTGGACTTCAAAAATGATTATTACCTTATCTTCAAACATATATGACATAACTTCAAGTATTTTTTCTTAAACTTTAGGTATCCATGCATCAAGTTTATTGTGCACGGCCCATCCCAACACATGAGTTGGTTTATCTTTGATATTTTTTATCCAAAGTGATGATTAAAAAAAAGATTCAAAATGAGGAACTGCAGAAGAGAATCCAAGCTTTGGTCTCCTTGTGGCTAAATAAATCTACACATATGAGAAGCTAAGAGAACACTAATTCTCCCATCTAATTTTGTGAATTGTAGTAAGAAACGTTCAAAGCCTTTTTAGCATTTACAACTTCCACTCCTTACTAGTTACTACAAAGCTTTCTACATTATAAAATTCTCCTGTGGAATGTGAATTGCCTTTCGGCCAACTTCCTCATTTAACAACTTGTTTTCAAGGAGGTTGTTGGCAAAAGTACCCCGAGCAAAATTTTCTCGTCTTCACGATGGCTTCGATCTTGGCTTCCATATGTGTTGAATCCCATAGATTAACACACCCTGCTATATAGGGTGACCAGCAACAGGACTATCTTTATGAATGCTTCCAGCTGATGAATGTTATCACGATCCGAAATTTCCACCGTCGGGACCGTGATGGCGCCTAACGTTGAACCCGCTAGGCAAACAAACGTAATTAATCAAATTTGTTAAAACCCTTTATTGCTAAGTGAGAACAAGTGAAATACGACTTTCTTTCCATACATGAAAGCTTAAAATGAGAAAAAAAATAAAATACATAACTAAATCCATAAATTTTTACGAATTCTCAAAAATAACCAAATACAGATCTTCGGAGTCACAATGTCACAGACTATCTAAGATTAATACATAAAAAGGTCCGAAAGAAAATTTGTTTTGAAAATACAAAAACATAAATGAAGAAGTGGAAGGGGATGCCAAGGCCTGCGGACGCATGCAAGACCAGCTCAGTGTTTCCGGGTGGACTGAAGGAAGCCTCCTAGCTCAATGTCCACTGGGTCCTGTACCGGGATCTGCACAACAAAAGTGTGCAGGTGTAGTATCAGTACAACCGATCTCATGTACTGAGTAAGTGCCGGCCTAACCTCGGCGAAGTAGTGACGAGGCTAGGGCACGGCAAATAATATCACATGTGCAATTTAATAATATACGAAAGAAACAACAATAACAGGAAGTAAACAGTTAAGTACAAACACCGGGGAAACATGCAGGGGAAAAGGGATAGCAATTAACCGAAATAACGGAACAAGGGAAGAGTTTAAATATCAACATAACAACGGGAGTTAACAACATAGAGCAAACAAGTACACGACATCACCATTCATGCGTTACTCTCATCCTCACAATAAGTAAATAGAAACGACACAGCATGACCCCTCGTGCTATAATATCATAACATGGCACGACATGACCCCTCGTGCTAAAATATCATAACATGGCACGACATCACCCCTCGTGCTAAAATATCATAACATGGCACGGCATGACCCCTCGTGCTTTTACACTTCTCCTCACCCAAATAATATCAGGAACAACAGTTTGGCAAGGAAAATCGAATCACCAAATATGCACACAACCTCAAAAATATCCTACGGACTTATTCGTGTAATCAAATCACCAAAATAACATCATAAACAACGAATTAAACCCCAAAATCCAAAAATTTCAAAAACTTCTTAAACATCAAACTTTGATTTTACGGGTCCGAAACACATCAAATGACTTCCGTTTCTTACCAAACTTTACAGACATGACATAAATACTATATCGAACCTGTACCGGGCTCCTAAACCATAATACGGGCCCGGTACCACATATTTCACATATAATTAAACTTTCAAAAATCCTTTATATTTTCAGAAACAATTTCTTTCAAAAATTCATTTCTCGGACTTGGGACCTCGGAATTCGATTTCGGGCATACGCCCAAGCCCCATATTTTCCTACGGACCCTCCAAGACCATCAAATCGAGGGGTCCGGGTTCGTTTACCAAAAATGTTGACCACATTCAACTTAATTCAATTTCAAAAATAAAATTGCCAATTTCCTAAGTTTTTTCACATAATGGTTTCTCGGCTTCACGCCCGGGCTGCACACGCAAATCGAGGTGAGATAGAAGAAGGTTTTCACGACCTTGGAACACAGAATTAACTAGAAATACACGGGATGACCTTTTGGGTCATCACAATCTCTACCTTTAAAACAAATGTTCGTCTTGAACGAACATAGAAAGGTACCTGAATCGGGGAGAAGACTGGGATATCGGCTCCACATATCGGACTCGGACTCCCAAGTAGTTGCCTCGACAGGATGACCTCTCCACTGAACACGGACCGAAGGATAAATCTTCGATCTCAACTGACGAACCTGCCGGGCTAATATGGCTATTGGCTTCTCCTCATAAGTCAAATCCTTGTCCAACTGGACACTGCTGAAGTCTAGCACATGAGAGGGATCGTCAAGATACTTCCGAAGCATAGATACATGAAACACCAGATGCACGGCTGATAAACTCGGTGGCAAAGCAAGTTTGTAGGCCACCTCTCCTACCTTCTCAAGAATCTCAAAGGTACCAATGTACCTAGGGCTCAACTTGCTCTTCTTTCCGAACCTCATCATGCCCTTCATGGGCGACACCCGAAGCAATACCTGGTCTCCTACCATGAATGCCAAATCACGAACTCTGCGGTCTGCATAACTCTTCTGCCTGGACTGAGTTGTACGAATTCTATCCTAAATGATCTTCACCTTATCCAAGGCATCCTATACTAACTCTGAACCCAACAACCTAGCCTCCCCCGGCTCGAACCACCCAACTGGCGACCGACACTGCCTACCATACAACGCCTCATAAGGAGCCATTCGAATGCTCGACTAATAGTTATTGTTGTAGGCAAACTCAGCTAAAGGCAAGAACTGGTCCCATGAACCCCCAAAGTCAATGACACATGCTCGCAACATATCCTCCAAGATCTGAATAGTGCGCTCGGACTGTCCGTCCGCCTGAGGATGCAACGCTGTGCTCAACTCAACTCGTGTACCCAACTCACGCTGAAATACTCTCCAAAAACGGGAGGTAAACTAAGTACCTCGGTCAGAAATAATGGACACGGGAACACCATGCAGGCAAACAATCTCCCTGATGTAGATCTTTGCTAACCTCTCTGAAGAATACGAAACTGATACTGGAATGAAGTGCGCTGACTTGGTCAGCCTATCCACAATGATCCATACCGCATCGAACATCCTCTGAGTCCGTGGGAGTCCAACTACGAAATCCATGGTGATACGCTCCCGCTTCCACTCGGGAATCTCAATCTGTTGCATCAAATTACCGAATCTCTGGTGCTCATACTTAACCTGCTGACAGTTCAAATACCGTGCTACATATTCCACAATATCTTTCTTCATCATCCGCCACCAATAATGTTGCTGCAAATCGTGGTACATTTTTTCGGCGCCTGAATGAATGGAATACCAGAAACTATGGGCCTCCTGCAATATCAACTCACGAAGGCCATTGACATCAGGCACACAAATACGGCCATGCATCCTCAAGACTCCATCATCATCAACTATAACCTACTTGGCACCTCTGTGCCGAACCGTATCCCTAAGGACACATAAATGACGATCATCATACTGTCGGTCCTGAATACGATCAAACAGTGAAGAACAGGCCACGGTATAAGCCAAGACACTGCCAGTCTCAGAAACATTCAATCTCATGAACCGATTGGCTAAAGCTTGAACATCCAAAGCAAGCAGTCGCTCCCCGACCGGTATATACGCAAGACTACCCATGCTGACTGACTTCCGGCTCAAGGCATCGTCCACCACATTGGCCTTTCCCGGATGATATAGAATGGTAATGTCATAGTCTTTCAACATCTCCAACCATTTTATCTACCTCATATTCAACTCTTTCTGCTTGAACAGATAATGCAAAGTCTTATGATCTGTGAACACCTCACATGACACACCATACAGATAATACCTCCAAATCTTCAGTGCATGGACAATGGCTGCTAACTCTATATCATGAATGGGATAGTTCTTCTCATGAACCTTCAATTGACGTGAAGCATAAGCTATAACCTTTCCATCCTTCATCAACACTACACCAAGTCCAACCTGTGAAGCATCACAATACACTATATATGGCCCTGAACCTGTAGGCAAAACTAACACCGGTGCCGTGAACAAGGTTGTCTTGAGCTTCTGAAAGCTCGCCTCACACTCATCTGGCCACCTTAACTGGGCACCCTTCTGAGTCAACCTGGTCATCGGGGCTGCAATAGATGAAAAACCCTCCACAAACCGACGATAATAACCTGCTAAGCCCAAGAAACTCCGAATCTCTGTAGCTGAGGTGGGTCTAGGACAATATCTGACTTCTGAAATCTTCTTGGGATCCACCTAAATACCCTCTACCGACACAACATGGCCCAAAAATGCAACCGAACTCAACCAGAACTCATACTTCAAAAATTTGGCATATAACTGGCTATCCTTCAGAGTTTGGAGGACGACTCGAAGGTGTTTCTCGTGCTCCTCTCGGCTGCGGGAGTAAATCAAAATGTCATAATGAAAACATTCACGAACGAATCCAAATAGGGCCTGAACACTCGGTTTATCAAATCCATAAAAGCAGTTGGGGCATTTGTCAACCCAAATGACATCACCAAGAACTCATAATGCCCATACCGAGTGCGAAAGGTTGTCTTAGGGACATCGGATGCCCTAATCCTCAACTGATGGTAGCCAGATCTCAAATCAATCTTTGAAAACAGAGTGGCACCCTGAAGCTGGTCGAACAAATCATCAATCCTCGGCAAAGGATACTTATTCTTGATAGTAACCTTGTTCAATTGCCGGTAGTCAATACATATTCTCATTGTTCCATCTTTCTTCTTTACAAACAACACTGGAGCACCCCAAGAAGAAACACTAGACCTAATAAAGACTTTACCAAGCAAGTGTTGTAACTGATCCTTCAACTCCTTTAACTCTGGCGGGGCCATACGATATGGCGGTGTAGAAATGGGCTGAGTACCCGGAGCCAAATCAATGAAAAATTCAATATCCCTGTCGGGTGGCATACCCGGCAGGTCAGCAGGGAATACCTCTGGAAACTCACAGACAATGGGCACAGGCTCCATAGGAGGAACCTCGGCACTAGAATCACGAACATAAGCCAAATAGGCCAAGCATCCCTTCTCGACCATACGCCGAGCCTTCATATACGGCATAACACTGCTGGAAGAATGACCAGGAGTCCCACTCCATTCTAATCGGGGAACTACCGGTTAGGCCAAGGTCACAGTCTTGGCATGACAGTCTAGAATAGCATGATAGGGAGATAACCAATCCATCCCCAAAATGACATCGAAATCAACCATATCAAGAAGTAAAAGATCTACACGGGTCTCCAGACCACCAATAACCACTATGCATGAACGGTAGACTCGATCTACCCCAATAGAATCACCCACCAGTGTAGATACATATACAGGAGTACTCAGGGAATCATGGGGCATAATTAGGTAAGGAGCAAAATATGAGGACACGTAAGAAAATGTAGACCCCGGATCAAATAAAACCGAAGTATCTCTACTGCAAACTGAAACCATACCTGTAATGACTGCGTTAGAGGCCTCCGCCTCAGGTCTGGCAGGAATAGCATAGCATCGGGGCTGAGCCCAACCAATCTGAACATCCCTGGATCGACCTACTGCGGGCTGGCCTCTACCCCTCATAGTCTGTCCTTCACCTCTAACTGTCTGGCCTCCACCTCTGGCACCTCGACCTCCACCCCTAGCTAGTTGAAGGGGTGGGGGTGCACCTGGTGCGGGAATCATAGCACGGGTATCCTGATGCTAAGAACCACCAGAATCTCGGGGGAAAAACCTGGAAATGTGCCTCAGACCATCGCACAAGTAACAAGATCTCTGCTGCTGATACTTCTGGCCCTAAAACTGTCCCTGTGGACCAAAATAACTACCCTGGAAGCTCTGAAGCGGCGGTGCACTGATAGGAGCTGGTGGTGCACTGCGGGATACCTAGAGTGCTGACTGGAATGGTCTGGGAGGATGACCTCTGCCAAAAGAATCTCTACCTCCAGATGGTGCACCACTAAATCGGCAAAAATGACGAGGCCTCTTGTCTGACCCCTGACCACTGCCCTGCAATAAGACCATCTCAATCCGCCTGGCCATATTGGCTGCCTCCTAAAATGAAATATATGTACCTGTCTCTTTGGCCATCTGTAGTCTAATCGGCTGAGCTAGACCCTCAATAAACCTCCTCACCAACTCTTGGTATGTGGGGAGTATCATGATAACATGACGAGCCAAAGTGATAAACCGGGTCTCATACTGGGTAACTGTCATAGAGCCCTCCTAGAGACGCTCAAACTGCCTCTGAAGATCCTCTCTCTCGGTAACTGGTAGAAACTCCTCCAAGAACAACTCGAAGAACTGAGCCCAAGACAAAGGCGAAGATCCAGCTGGCCTGGTCAAGCAATAATCCCTCCACCAAGTCTTGGCGGTACCAAAAAGACGGAAAGTAGCAAAATCGACCCCATTGGTCTCCACGATCGCCATGTTCCGAAGAACCTCATAGCAACTGTCTAAGTAATCCTAGGGGTCCTCTGGTGGTGCACCACTGAAAGTAGTAGGAAACAACTTGGTGAACCGATCCAATCCCTATAAGGCATCAGCAGACATAGATGCTCCCTCAACGACATGTGCCACAATACCCGGCTGAGCTACTCCAACTGTCTGAGGTGCTGGAGTCTAAAACTAAGAAGCTAACTGCTCTAGTGTGCGGGTGGCAGGAGTGTGGGCTCTTCCCCCAGCCTGGGAGACGACTGGTGCTATAGGAAGTAGACCGGACTAAGACACGCTCTCCATAAGGCCCACTAAGCGGACCAGAGCGTCCTGAAGTACCGAGATGGCAATGAACCCTTCTGGGACCTGATCTGGTCCAACAGGAGCTGTCTGAGCAGGAACCTCATCGGCAAACTCTACCTAAGGATCCTCCATTGGGGCTGCTGCCCTGGGTTGAGATCTTCCCCGACCTCGGCCTCTAGCATGGCCTCAGCCTCGTCCCCGACCCCTCGTAGGAGCTGTAACTGGAGCATCAGGCTGCTGGTCGGTTGATGAGGAAGCAGGCGTTCTCTCCATGTGCGAGAGAATAGAATAGAAACTCAATTAGCATTTAGAATTCAAATCGCATGACAGAGAAGAATAGATGTGAAGTTATTCCTAACTTTGCAGCCTCAAGGGGATAAGTACAGACGTCTCCGTACCGATCCCTCAGACTCTACCAAGCTTGTATGTGACTAGTGAGACCTAAGCAACCTAGTGCTCTGATACCAACTTGTCACAACCCGAAATTTCTACTGTCGGGACCGTGATGGCACCTAACGTTGAACCCGCTAGGCAAGCCAACGTAATTAATCAAATTTGTTAAAAAAATTTATTTCTAAGTGAGAAAAAGTGAAATACGACTTTCTTTCCATACATGAAATCTTAAAATGAGAACAAATTAAAAATACATAACTAAATCCATAAATTTTTACGAATTCTCAAAAATAACCAAATACAGATCTTCGGAGTCACAATGTCACAGACTATCTAAGATTAATACATAAAAAGGTCCGAAAGAAAATTTGTTTTGAAAATACAAAAACATAAATGAAGAAGTGGAAGGGGATGCCAAGGCCTGCGGACGCATGCAGGACTACCTCAGTGTCTCCGGGTGGACTGAAGGAAGCCTCCTAGCTCAATGTCCATTAGGTCCTGTACCGGGATCTGCACAACAAAAGTGTGCAGGTGTAGTAGCAGTACAACCGATCCCATGTACTGAGTAAGTGCCGAGCCTAACCTCGGCGAAGTAGTGGCGAGGCTAGGGCACGACAAAGAATATCACCTGTGTAATTTAATAATATACGAAATAAATAACAATAACAGGAAGCAAACAGTTAAGTACAAACACCAGGGAAACATGTGAGGAAAAGGGATAGCAATTAACCGAAATAACGGAACAAGGGAAGAGTTTAAATATCAAGATAACAACAGGAGTTAACAACACAGAGCAAAAAAGTGCACGACATCACCCTTCTTTCTTTACTCTCATCCTCACAATAAGTAAATAGAAACGGTACGACATGACCCCTCGTGCTATAATATCATAACATGGCACGGCATGACCCCTCGTGCTAAAATATCATAACATGGCACGACATGACCCCTCGTGCTAAAATATCATAACATGGCACAGCATGACCCCTTGTGCTAAAATATCATAACATGGCACGGCATGACGCCTCGTGTTTTTACACTCTTCCTCACCCGAATAATATCAGAAACAACAGTTTAGCAAGGAAAATCAACAACATGAAACATAAATCACAATGTCCCGGCAAGGGAACAAAAACAGAAATGACATTGTCCCGGCAAGGGACACAACTATAACCAATCTTACTCAAGTACATTCCTCAACCGAAACAAATACTCCACAATGTTCACAACCAAGAATTTCTGTTAACGAACAACCACCAAAGTGAAATTTAATCCATAACACAGTAAATATCAATAAAAATCACATAATTCACATAATTCACAATATTCGACTCACGGGCATGCTTGACAACAACATATAGGTTCTCGTCACCTCACCTATACGTTGAACATGGAATAATCACATAGCAAATAAGACTCAACACCTATTCCATCAAGCTAAGGTTAGGCCAAACACTTACCTCGACTTCCACGACCAATTCACGCCTCAATCACCGCCTTTCCTTTTAAACTTGACTCCAAATCAATCGTATCTAAACATAATTGACTCGATAACATCAATAAATGCTAAATAATTCAATTCCAATGCTTAATTATAGACTTTCTAACATTCTTCCCAAAAATCCAAAAATCGACCCCGGGCCCGCTTGGTCAAAACACGAGGTTCGGACCAAACCCCGATCACCCATTCACCCACGAGGCCGAATATGTAATTAGTCTTGAAATCCGACCCCAAAACGAGGTCTAATTCCCAATTAATCAAAAATCCCTAACTCTACCCAAATCCCTAATTTTCTACCCTTAAACTCATGTTTTAGGCAAAGAAATCTAATCGGTGTTGATAAATATTGAAGAAAAAGAGTCTAAGGTTACATACCTATGAAGTTATGGTGAAGTTTTCTTCCAAAAATCGCCCAAAGTGAAGTGAAGAAGAAAGAGTTATGCAATTTGGGTCTATTCCCGTAATGCATTATGTTTTTGACTAAAGGAATTAACTGGGCAAAATTACTCTTCGCGTTCGCGAAGGTTTGACTTTCCTGACCTATGCGTTCGCGATCCCTTGGTCGCGTTCGCGTAGGTTTAACTCTCCTGACCTATGCGTTCGTGAGCTACAGGCCATGTTCGCGTAGGCTTATGACTACCCAGCCCCCAACCCCCTATTGGCTCTATGCCTTCGCACCCCTGGGGACGCGTTAGCGTAGAGTCACTGTCCAGTGCTCCGCGTTCGTGACTCCCGCTACGCGTTCGCGTAGAATAAATCCCAGGCACACTCCCCTTTGCTCTTCGCGTTCGCGTGGGTTACTATGCGTTCGCGAAGAGTAACTCACCAGACACCAGAAAACAACTTTGACACCAGATGTTTAAGTTCAAAAACACCCCGACGCCTATCCGAAACACACCCGAGCCCTCGGGGCTCCAAACCAAATATGCACACAACCTCAAAAATATCATATGGACTTATTCGTGTAGTCAAATTACCAAAATAACATCATAAACAACGAATTAAACCCCAAAATCCATGAAAATTTCCAAAATTTCCAAAACTTCTTAAACATCAAACTTTGTTTTTACGGGTCCGAATCATGTCAAATGACTTTCTTTTCTTACCAAAATTTACATACATGACATAAATAATATATCTGACCTGTACCGGGTTCCGGAACCATAATACGGTCCCGGTACCACATATTTCACATATAATTAAACTTTCAACAATACTTTATATTTTCATAAAAGAATTTCTTTCAAAAACTCATTTCTCGGACTTGGGACCTCGGAATTCGATTCCGGGCATACTCTCATGTCCCATATTTTCCTACGTACCCTCCGGGACCGTCAAATCACGAGTCCGGGCCCGTTTACAAAAAATATTGACCAAAGTCAACTTAATTCAATTTCAAAAATAAAATTGCCAATTTCCTTAGTTTTCACATAAAGGCTTTCCGGCTACACGCCCGGCCTGTGCACGCAAATCGAGATGAGATAGAAGGAGGTTTTCACGATCTCGGAACACAGAATTAACTAGAAATACACAAGATGACCTTTTGGGTCATCACAAAATGTGTGGTAATACTATCACTAAAACTCAGCAAACAGTGGCATCTTTCACTTGAACAACCATAGTTGCGTAGTAATACATCATTTTGTATATCTGCCTTCCTGCAGCCACTTATTAAGCAGAAAAATACAGAAAGGAAAAGAGAGGCAAAGGCAACAAAAGAAATCAAAATAGCTACATATGAACTATATATGGAACAAATTGACACCTTCATCAATGACAAAGGGAATAAACCAGTCCATCAATAAATATTCAAATGTGAAATGTAGGCAGTTAAGCACCTTTACAAGCGTATCGCCGTAGCAATCGACTTCCCGTACAATTTTAGCGTTTGTCAGAGCTTGAATGTGCTTATAAATGGAAGCATCATAGACATGTCATTGTGGACACCATCTATATTTACTACCATACAATCAAAATGCTCGAGATAAGACAGCTGCCATAGCCCCTCCTCGAGCAGATGAATCCACATGTTGGCCACCAAAAGGAGGCTCATTGGGTTTAAGTTTTCAAGTTCGTGTTACACAACTTTCTAAAAATTCTAGCAGAAAGTAACATCTTCTGTTTACTGACAAATAAAAATTGTTTCGTGTTTCTTCAACATCAAGGCAACAAAAGGAGCTTAAACACATTGTTAGCTCAATACCTGTCAACACTTGGCTTTTTGTGCACCACTATCTTATTCGCTGCCCATTCTTGCAAGCATGATGGTTGTTCCACCTGAAAATTCCCAATGCAATGTCTCAAATAGTATTTTTAAAGAAAGATGACGATTAAGGTTTTCTTGCAAAACTTATTAAAATGCAATAAACTTCATACATTGCACACTTTATTTTTCAATTGAGCAGATATCTACAACAAAGCTAAAAGCAGTAACTAATACCACAAGAAAGGGAGAAAAGGTTCTATGGAATTAATGTTACACCTAATAGAGGAATGTAAATCATTCTAGTATCTTTACACAAACTTGAGTCTTGCAAAAACTCAAGACTTTCAATGCATGTTAGACAAATTGAAATACTGCCATTTTTGTTCATACTTCATATGTATCTATATTATGCAAAAGTGATAAAATACCAAGTAAGTGTCTCTCTTTATGTTCCCCTAGCATCATGAAGATTTTTTAATGCAACATCTATAAAGATTTTAGAATAATTATTATATCTATTTAAAAAAAAATAAAGTTGGACAACTAAGATCGTAGATAACCATCATTTCTTCTTGTTCAAATAAATGTAAGTTTCCAAAATGTAATATATCTAAACTACGGCTACTCACTTTAGTTCTTTCAATAGTAGACATGTTTCATGAGTAAGTGAATCTGAATCTTCTTTCCCTCTTCCCTCTCTTTTTCTTCTTCCTTTTTTGGGGTTTTTTATTTGAAAAAATATGATATGACAGAGAAGTTGTTTATAAAAGTATATAGGAAAGACTTGTAAGTAGATTAACTAATTAATCTTCCATTGGTAGTGGGACATTTTACAATATGAAGTATAAAAATACGCCAACGCGAGATTCTGTTCAATAGGGACAGACGCTTATCACATTATAGGGGGTACTCTTGGACTCTGAAGATGGCGCTGCACTATTCATACGAAACAAACTCCAAACAAAGCATATTCTAGCCAGAAGCTTTCCCAGCATCCCACCTCACCACTGAGTTACCATCTGAGCTCAACCTAGATATCTTATCCAGTAGTTTGTAGTATCCTTTTAAAGTGGTAGTGATGGCCAAACTTCCATCCCTTTCATGCTACTAATTTTATCCCTAATTCTCCATTTAGAATTTGCTAAAAACCAATGGCTAAAATTACAACCAGAAAATTAAAGAAGTATTTTTTTTCAACATTTAGAATGTAATGGTATGTTATTGGCGACATACAGACAGAGAAAAGTTTATCAGAACATAAAAAAGTTTAGCTGGATAAATAAAAATACTACCATAGACGTGAAAACAGAAGTGTACATACCTTCGATTCAAAGATTTCACAGTCACATAGATGAGACTTTCCATTAATATATTGCACAAACTCATTACATAGATCAACCAATAATGGAATATGCTGCAATATGAATCAATATATACAAGAAAAAATAAGATTAACCTATCCTTTAGCAATCTATAAAAAAAGAGAAAGATGAGCTAATAATGTAATATACCTCCTATGGGCCAATATAAAACCTGAGTTAACAACTTCGATTTTTTAACTTCAGCTTTAGCATCAGGAAGAAAGATAGTGAATTCAGTCGCCTAATGTCACGACCCGATTTAACCTCCGAAAGGTATCGTGACAGCGCCTAATCTCTACGACCAGGTAAGCCTAAATTTGCGAAAAATAAATATAACAAAATAAAGACAGAAAAAAACATAAATAGACATAACACAATCGCTCGGCATGTCAATTATAACTCCCAAAACCCGGAATATGACAATAGTCACAAACTCTATCTCAAAGTAACTCTACAAAACGTAAGGGAAATACATGAAAAATCTATCTAAGTCTAGAGTGGAAGGTGACTCGAAGGACTCTGCGGACGCGGCAGAATTACCATTCGGTCTCCTCAAGCAGCTACTCGGACCCCTAGCCACGAAACTGAGTGCTGCTACCTCGATCTGCACACGAAAATATGTGCAGAAAATGACAGGAGTACACTATAATTGGTACCTAGTAAGTTCCAAGTCTAACCCCAGTCAAGTAGTGACGAGGTCAGGTTAAGGCTCTACTGGATTTTTTTATAAGTAAAGTAGTTTAAAAATTGTACTAAAAGATATAAAAGCTAAGGTAAGCAGTAGAAACAAATAATCTGAAAGTAAAACAACAACAGGGAGCCCTTGGCTCAACACAACTATCACACGGTGGAATCTATCGAAATAAGTCCTGTAGTTCCATATGTAAGGATGCAGTACAGGGGGAAAGCTCCCGGAATACGTTCGTAGTCCCAATTTAAATATGCAGTACAGGGGGAAAGCTCCCGGAATACGTCCGTAGTCCCAATTTAAATATGAAATGTGAATGAATGCCAGATACGGGTATTTAAGGTACATATTGTATCAAATAGGGAATTTAGGTAAAACAGATAGGCATGTTTCTTCTTAATCTTAACTACACAAGTAGCACATTGACAGTGAAATAGGAGTAAAATGATTTATGGCATGTATAGGAAAAATGTAAATTAAGCAACAATGGCCCGTGTACGTACTCGTCACCTCACAAACACAGCGCCCATATAACAAATAGTATCAAAACAGCCTAAGGGGAAGTCCCCAACATAGAGTTAGGAAGGCCACTTACCTCGACTGCGCTACTCAACTCAAAACCACGCTCTTGCCACGAGTATCCGACACCGAATGGCCCAAATGAATTCAATTCGATTGCATAATGTAAATATCACTTTAAGGAATCAAAATAGCTAATAAGTTCGAGGCTAATACGCGAAATTAGGAAAATTGCCAAAAACGTCCCCCGGGCCCACGTCTCGGAATCGGGTAAAAGTTATAAATTTTGAACACCCATTCACTCACGAACTCACTCAAACAAGAATCTTCAAAATCCGACGTGAAAATCTCCCTAAATTCAAAGATTTCTACTTTGGGAACTTTCATCCCATTTTTATGATTTTCACCATAATTCATTGATTAGATTGAAGAAATAGCTATGGATTAATGATATACAAGTGAATTAAGGTTAAAAATCGTTACCTATGAATATTCTCTTAAAAACCCACTGAGCATCACCAAAACCCAAGCTCTAAATCATTTTAGGAGATATGAATTTCAAATCCTCAGATTTTGTATAAACAGCCCAGGGATTCCGCACCTGCGACTCTTGGACCGCATCTGCGAAAAATCCATCGCAGGTGCGAAAATTCACTAACAAGACTGGGGCCGCACTTGCGGTCACTTGGCCGCATCTGCGGCTCCGCACCTGCTGAACCCAGACGGCACCTGCGTGCACTGGATGACTTTGGCCAAGACCGCACCTGCGAAGCCCCTGCCCGCACCTGCGTGTCCGCACCTGCGGCTCCCCGTCCACACGTGCAAGACACCAGAACAAGCAATGGTTCAGCTGGTTTTCCAAGTTCAAAAATCACCCGTTGAGCATCCGAAACATCCCCGAGGCCCCCGGGACCTCAACCAAACTTACCAACCAGTCCTAATACCTTATCCAAACTTATTCGAGTCTTCAAAATACATCACCTAACATCAAAATCACCAATTATGCATGAATTCAAGCCTAAGAAATTATGAAATTTCCAAAATCCACAACCGATGCCGAAACCCGTCAAATCTAGTCTGAATGACCTCAAATTTTAAACACAAGTCATAAATGACACTATGGACCTGCTGCCACTTCCAAAATCCTATCCAAGCCTGATATCAAATTTTCACCTCTCAGCCGAAATCGCCGAAATCGCCGAAATTCTAACTTTCACCAATTCAAGCCTAAATCTACTACAGACCTCGAAAACACATTCCGAAGACAGTCCTAATCCCGAAATCACCCAATGGAGCTAACGGAGTTGACGGAATTCCATTCCGGATCCATGTTCACACAGTTCCAACTATAGCCCGATTTTTAAAGCATAAATTCACATATAAGGACTATGTGTCCAAAAACCCTCCAAAATTCACAACTAAACATTCCAACAAGTCCCAAAAGTAGAAATAGACATGGGAGAAACAGTTATTAGGGTATCGGGGCGCTGCTAAAAAATAGTCACGAACCTTCCGGTCCGCATAACTCTTCTGCCTGGACTAAGCTGTGCGAAGCCTCTCTTGAATCACCTTCACCTTGTCTAGGGCATCCTGGATCATATCTGTACCCAACAATCGGGCCTCGCCCGACTCAAACCATCCCACTGGAGATCTGCACCGTCTACCATACAAAGCCTCATATGGTGCCATCTAAATGCTGGACTAGTAACTATTATTATAAGCAAACTCTGCAAGTGGCAAGTATCGGTCCCATGACCCTCCAAAATCCATCGCACAGGAACAGAGCATATCCTCAAGAATCTTAATCGTGCTCTCGGACTGCTCGTCCGTTTGAGGGTGAAAGGTTGTACTCAACTCCACCCTGGTGCCTAACTCCTGCTGTACGGCTCTCCAGAACCGTGAAGTGAATTGTGTACCCTTGTCTGAAATGATAGATACTGGAATGCCTTGGAGGCGAACAATCTCCCTGATATAAATATCAGCCAACCTCTCGGAGGAATATGTAGTCAACATTGTAATGAAATGGGCTGATATTGTCAGCCGATCCACAATCACCCAAATAACATCAAACTTTTTCAAAGTCCGAGGAAGTCCAACCACGAAGTCCATGGTGATTCGCTCCCACTTCCACTCTGGAAGCTCAATCTTTTGAAGCAATCCTTCCGGTATTTGATGCTCATATTTGACTTGTTGACAGTTGAGACACTTGGCTACAAACTCCACTATATCTTTTTTCAACCTTCGCCACCAATAGTGTTGTCTCAAATCCTAGTACATCTTCGTGGTCCCCGGATGAATGGAGTACCGCGAGCTTTGGGCCTCCTCAAGAATCTACTCCCGAAGCCCATCTACATTGGGCAAACAGATACGACCTTGCATCCTCATCACGCCATCATCACCTATAATCACATCCCTGACATCACCTCGTCGAACCCTGTCCTGAAGAACCAGAAAATTGGGATCATCATATCGGCGCTCTCTAATACGTTCATAAAGAGAAGATCGAGAAACCACACAAGATAAAACCCGGCAAGGCTCCGAAAGATTCAGTCTCACAAACTGACGGGCTAAGGACTAAACATCCAAGGCTAAGGGCCTCTTAACTGTCGGAAGATATACCAAACTCCCCAAACTCTCTGCCCAGGGACTCAAGGCGTCGACCACCATATTAGTTTTCCTCGGGTGGTATAATATCGTGATGTCATAATCCTTGAGTAACGCAAATTTAGGTCCTTCTGCTTGAATAAGTGCTGCAAACTCCGGTGATCAGTGAAAATCTCACAAGGAACATCGTATAGATAATGACGCCATATCTTCAAAGCGTGAACAATCGCTTCCAATTCGAGATCATGAACTAGGTATTCTCATGCACCTTCAACTGTCTGGACGCGTAGGCAATCACCCTACCGTCATGCGTCAACACCTCCCCAAGGACAATCCTCGAAGCATCACAATAGACTGTATATGAACTTGAACCCGCGGGCAATACCAACATTAGAGCTCTAGTCAGGGCTGTCTTAAGCTTCTGAAAGCTCTCCTCACACTCCTCAGTCAACTTGAGCGGGGCACCCTTTTGGGTCAATCTGGTCATAGGTGTTGCGATGGATAAAAATCTCTCCACAAAACGGCGGTAGTACCCAGCCAAACCAAGGAAACTGCGGATCTCAATGGCTGAAGACGGTCTAGGCCAACTCTGCACCGCCTCTACCTTCTTCGGGGCCGCTGGGGCATTAGTCAACCCAAATGACATGACAAGAAACTCATAGTGGCCATATCTGGTCCTGAAGGCAGTCTTCGGGATATCCGACTCCCGAATCTTCAACTGATGATAGCCAGAACGCAAGTCAATCTTTGAAAATACCCTGGCACATTGTAACTGGTCAAATAAATCATCGATGCAAGGCAATGGGTACCTTTTTTTCACTGTAACCTTATTCAGCTGCCGGTAATTAATGCACATACGCGTAGAACCATCCTTTTCTTCATAAATAATACCGGAGCACCCCAAGGTGATACAGTAGGCCTAATGAAACCTTTATCAAACAGCTCCTATAACTTCTCCTTCAACTCCTTCAACTCAGGAGGAGCCATACGATAAGGAGGAATGGAAATGGGATGAGTGCCCGAAAACAAATCAATGCCGAAATCAATATCTTTGTCGGGCGTTATACCCGAAAGATCAGCTGGAAAAACATCAGGATAGTCCCTCACAACTGGAACTGACTCAACTGTAGGAGTATCAACACTAACATCTCTCACATAGGCTAAGTACGCATCACACCCCTTCTCCACCATCCGCGGAGCCTTAAGTAAAGAAATGACTCACCGACGAGTATACTCTAATGAACCTCTCCACTCTAACCTCGGTAAACCTGGCATAGCCAGCGTCACGGTCTTGGAGTGACAATCAAGAATAGCGTAATGGGGCGACAACCAGTCCATGCTCAAGATAACATCAAAATCTACCATATTGAGTAATAATAGATCATCCCTAGTCTCAAAACCACTGATAACTATCAAACACGACCGATATACGCGGTCCACAACAAGAGAATATCCCACGGGAGTAGAAACATAAACGGGGGAACTCAAAAAATCTAGAGATATCCCTAGATTTGAAGCAAAATAAGAAGACACATATGAATACGTAGAGCCTGGGTCAAATAATACTGATGCATCCCTATGACAAACATGGACAATACATGTGATGACTAAATCTGAAGCTACGGCCTCTGAACGGGCTGGAAGAGCATAGTACCTGGCCCGGCCTTCCCCTCTAGGGCGACCTCGACCTCCCCAGCCTCCACCTCAAGTTGTCCGAGAAGATAGGGTAGCAGTTGGGGCTAGAAAAATAGCTAGAGGACCCGGTAGAGCACATGGGGCCTGATAAGTCTGAGATGGTGCACCCCTCCTAGATCTGGGGCAATCTCTGATCACGTGGCGAGGGTCACCACACCCAAAACAACCCCTCAAAGGACGTGGAGGCTGGTGCTGACTCTGAACTGGCCTACTGGACTGGCCGGTGATAGCACCTCGAGAAGGAGGCACATAAGATACTGGTGGTGCATAATAGGGCTCATGAGGTCTAGGAGGAGCTGGAACACCACTGGCTGCTAGAAGAGCTGAATGAACATGGCGACTCACAAAACCCCTACCATAGCGTGCTGCTGGTGCACAAACTCCCGAAAAATGACCAGTCTCTCGAGACCTCTTAGCCTCTCTCTCCTCCATGTCCCGTGCTAACATACTCTCAATCCTCCAGGAAATACTCACGGCCTGTTGGTAAGTGATATTTGTCTCCAACTCTCTGGCCATACTGGTCTGAATACTGGGATGGAGTACCTCAATGAAGCGTTGAACCCTATCTCTGATCGTGACAGCCAAAGCTGGTGCATGACGAGCCAAGTCACTAAAACAGACTGCATACTCTAATACAGTCATGGTACCCTGGCGTAACTGCTCAAACACCGTACGCCAAGCGTCCCTGAGGCTCTGAGGGACAAACTCAAGCAAAAACATCTCAGAGAACTAATCCCATGTAAGTGAAGTTGCCTCCTCCAGGCTACTCAACTCATAGGCACGCCACCACTAATAAACCTCCCCTCAGTTGGAAAGCGGTGAAAGAAACCCCACTCGTCTCCACAATACCCATAGTGTGGAGAATGCGATGACACTCTTCAAGAAAACCCAGAGCGTCATCTGAAGCTAGTCCGTTGAAGTCAGGTGGGTGGTACTTCTTGTACCTCTCAAGTCTGAGTTGCTCTGCCTCAGAAGCATCTACCATAGCCTCATGCTGAGCTGAATCCGCTGGGGGTATAAGAATATACTCTAGAACCTGCCCAATATGGACCCTCTTCTCAGGAGCACGGGCTGCGGGAGTCTGTGCCCCTCCTCCGGCCTGGGATGTAGTTGGAGCTATTGGGAGCAGTCCCGCATGAGACAGAGTGCTGAAGGCACTCATGAACTGAGCCAAAGTCTCCTGGAGAGCTAGAGTAATTGTAGGAACCTCCTGTGCCCCTCCAACTGTAGTTGCTGGGGGCTCCTCCGTCTCTGCTCTCGCCGGTGCTCAGGCTGCACCGCATGCTCGTCCTCTACCCCTTCCCCTTCCTCTAGCGGCTCTGGCTGGGGGCTCGGGTGCCTGATCGTCAGTACGTCCGGTACGGGTCCTCACCATCTGTGAGCAAGAGTAGAATAGAGTTTTAGAATTTTTTTTGATAGTAACTAGCACGACAAGGAATTCCAAAGAATATGATTGTTCTTAACAGTTACATAGCCTCTTAAAGATAGATACAGACGTCTCCGCACCAATTCGCGAGAGTCTAATAAACTACCTTGTGACTTGTGACTCCTATGAACCTAGACGCTCTAATACCAACTTGTCACGACCCGATTTACCCTCCGAAAGGTATCGTGACGGCGCCTAGTCTGTAGGAATAGGTAAGACTAAATTTCCGAAAAATAAACATAACAAAATAAAGACAGAAAGGAATCATAAATAGACATAACAGAGTTGCTCGCATGTACAATTATAACTCCCAAAACCCGGAATATCACAATAGTCACAAGCTCTATCTCAAAGTAGCTCTACACAAGACCACATCTCGGAATCGGGTAAAAATCATAAATTTCGAACACCCATTCACTCACGAACTAACTCAAACAAGAATCATCAAAATCCCGACGTGAAAATCTCCCTAAATACACAAATTTCAACTTGGGGAACTTTCATCCCATTTTCATGATTTTTCACCCAAATTCCTTGATTAGATTGGAGAAATAACTATGGATTAATGATATACAAGTGAATTAAGGTTAGAAATCGTTACCTATGAATCTTCTCTTCAAAACCCACTGAAAATCTCATAAACCCAA
This sequence comes from Nicotiana undulata, assembly GCA_005239495.1. NCBI lineage: Eukaryota > Viridiplantae > Streptophyta > Magnoliopsida > Solanales > Solanaceae > Nicotiana > Nicotiana undulata. The sequence goes on along the minus strand of ML277050.1, from coordinate 56,674 downwards.
GCTCTAAATCGTTTTAGGAGATAATAATTTCAAACCCTTGGATTTTGAATAAACAGCTCAAGGATTCCGCACCTAAGACTCTTGGACCGCACCTGCGGTCCCTCACCTGCGAAAAATCCATCGCAGGTGCAAAAACTCACTTACAAGACTGGGGTCGCACCTGTGGTCACTTGGTCGCATCTGCGGCTCCGCACCTGCGAAACCCAGACCGCACCTGCGAGCAATGGCTGATTTTGGCCAAGAGCGCACCTACAAAGATGTTGCCCGCACCTGCGGCTCCCCGTCTGCAGGTGCGAGACACCGGAACCAGCAGTGGTTCAACTAGTTTTCCAAGTTCAAAAATCACCCGTTGAGCATCCGAAACATCCCCGAGGCCCCCGAGACCTCAACCAAACTCACCAACTAGTCTTAATACCTTATCCAAACTTAGTTGAGTCTTCAAAAAACATCACCTAACATCAAAATCACCAATTATGCATGAATTCAAGCTTAAGAACTTATGAAATTTCTAAAATCCACAACCGATGCTGAAACCCGTCAAATCTAGTCCGAATGACCTCAAATTTTACACACATATCATAAATGACACTACGGACCTGCTGCCTCTTCCGGAATCTCATTCCGAGACCGATATCAAAATTTCACCTATCGGCCGAAATCGCCGAAATTCTAAGTTTCGCCCATTCAAGCCTAAATCTACTACAGACATCGCAAATATATTCTGAACACGCTCCTAACCCCGATATCACCCAACGAAGCTAACGGAGTCAACGGAATTCTATTCCGGATCCATCTTCACACAGTTCCAACTACCGTCTGATTTCTAAAGCTTAAATTCACATATAAGGACTATGTGTCCAAAAACCCTTCGAAATTCACAATTAAACATTCCGACAAGTCCCAAAAGCAAAAATAGACATAGGAGAAACAGTTATTAGGGGATCGGGGCGCGACTCTCAAAACGACTGGCCGAGTCGTTACACCTAAGGTTCAGTAACATTGAAATTAAACAACAACGCCAATCTGGATAACAAATCTTCACCACTGACTCTTCTGAGAGCTTTCTCCTATGAAGGGATAGATGTCCTATATCAGGTTCGACATTGTAAGTAACCCAATAAGCTTTTCCTTATACCTGCAAAAAAGTGTGTAATCATTAAGTTTTACAGAGTTAAGGTGCTTTGGAAATATAAGGACCTTAAGAATGGTAGACGCATTAGACGACTCGAACTTCTACAAACAAACTTAATTGTAAAAACTATTGATTTATTGTACAAACTGCGAATACTCACATTTAATTGTAGTGCCAGCAAATTCGGAAAATGAGACTAAAGGGACGAAAAGTACTAGAAAATAACAAATATTTAAGCATAAAATTCGTAGGAAAGGTCCAATATGACAAACTACCGACTATACCATCTGAATGATATTCTTTTGGTGATACTGGCATATATTTATGTTACTAAGCTTAAATTTCAGACCTTAGTAGAGGAAAAAAAGACATATGCATTAAACAACATTCACACGACCAGGGATCTGACTCTGAAAGAATGAATGGAGTTATTTTCGACGAACAAATAGAACTAACAAACAGTGATAGTCCAAAAGTTGTTGCATGCTAATGGATCCAGTAATAATGTTTCTTTGTTATTGCCAAAAGAAAGTATTTTCACACGTTGTCCTGTATTGGTAGTTCTTAACATCCTAAATACATTGGATAATTTGGTTTGTTCTTGAGCACCTATTTCATAACACTATTTTCACATTAAAAATCCCATTTTTCTCAACCAGAATAAGAACACCAAAATTAGAAACAAAGAATATGCAACTGGGTATTTCTTTCCAAACATGCATATCAAATTCAGACATGCCTGTACAAATCCTAGCAAGAAATTATTCACAAAAAAAATAGAGAATCCTACATCGGAAAAATAGATAAAACATCAAATTAAGAAAATACTGAAGTAAAAGCATGAACATGGAGCAAGAAAGAAAATACCAGGGGAGAAAATTTACCAACTTAACAAACATGATTAGCAAAATATAAAATTAAAAAGAAAAAAGACTTATGATTTATGTAAAGAGAAAGGGTAGAAAACTCAAACATATATCTAAATCTAGATGATCCCAGAAGAATTAAATAACTTACCCAAACAAAGATGCCACCTCGAACTCTTACGGTACCAAAGCAGGATGAGTTGTATAGGGCATAGAAAGAGAGGATATTAGAAGAGTGAAATCTGAAGAGATGGACAATTTTGTAAATAGCTTTATAGTATCAAATAGAAGAACACATGGTTTGGTAAAGTAGAAATATAGTACACGTGTTAATCCAGATGTGCCCAAATATAAAGCACAAATCACAGTGCATTTTGTACAATCAGGACTGCTGTGTTCGTACACCCTCTTCTCACTTATATATTCATAACAATATTTTCACATTAAAAACCCCATTTTGCTCAACCAGAATAAGAATATCAAAATTAAAAACAAAGAATGTGCAACTGGGTATTTCTTTCCAAACATGCATATCAAATTCAGACGTACTTGTACAAAATCTAGCAAGAAATTATTCAAAACAATAGAGAAACCTACATCGAAAAAATGGATAAACTTCAAATTAAGAAAATACAAAAGTGAAAGCAAGAACATGGTGCAAGAAAGAAAATACCAGGGGAGAAAACTTACCAACTTAACAAACATGATTAGCAAAATATAAAATTAAAAAAAAAAAGATTTATGATTTATGTAAAGAGAAAGGGGAGAAACTCAAACATATAGCTAAATCTAGAGGAGCCCAAACGAACTAAATAACTTACCCAAACAAAGATGCCACCTCGAACTCTTACGATACCAAAGCCGGATGAGAATTGTATAGGGCATAGAAAGAGAGGATATTAGAAGAGTGAAATCTGGAAAGATGGACAATTTTGTAAATGGATTTATAGTATCAAATAGAAGAACACGTGGTTTGATAAAGTAGAAATATAGTACACGTGTTAATCCAGATGTGCCCAAATATAAAGCACAAATCACAATGCATTTTGTACCATCAGGACTGTGTTCATACACCTTCTTCTCACTTATATATAGTAGTAAGGTAATATAATCTATCCATTCCATAAGTTGAGTTTCACCAACGCATTACTGACAGATATTGTCCTCATAGGATTTAGTAGCCTACCCTGACCAATGACGTTGTCTTCTTTTACGACAAAGCATCTTCTTTAGTCTTTTTGACTTTTTCACTTTGATTACATGAAAAAGTCCAAATATTATGACAGTTCAAGAAAGCAGGGGTTGATCGGGGGGCACGAATAAGCACAAAATTCATTAAACATCATCGGAAATCAAATACATATCTAAAACATATTCAATTTAATGTCACATGGAACTAAGAAAAAGAAGAAGCGGAAAAGTTTTGTCTGAAGTTCGCCGATACTAACTGCATAAGGTAAAATATGCTATGATACGTGGCCGTCAAAAAAAGGGACACGTGAAACCCAAGATAGGGATGGCCAAAGACCGAAGGCAACTATTTCGTTTGTCACCGGAAAGAATAATGCTCATAATTACGTAATAAATGCTCTTCGCCCGGTAGCATTTAATAGAAAATATTTGACGACATTAAGAACAATTATCCCTTACAAAGAATTTGACATTTATGTTTACCGTATCATCTTCATCAACGTCTCTCATAATTAACATTAAAGAAGGGCACGGTTCTCCTTCATAGCTATAAATAGTGAGCTCCAGTGTCATTGTAAAGGACACGGATTTTCTAACAAACTTACTATACATTCTATACAAAGCTCAATACAATCTTATCTTCTTACTTTTGATTTTGTTGTTGTTGTGCCCGAAAACCATGTTCCTGGATCTGTTGCTTTGGTTGTTTCATCTATATCCTATGGCAAAGTATTCCATAATTATTTGATCATTTTATTATTTCAGGATATAATTATTTCATTTGTCTAGAAACCAAGTATAAATTCAACATGTGCCCTTTTACGGGTAAACAGTTTGGCGCCCACAGCGGGGCCTAGACAGCCGTATAATTAAATTGATCCTTTCCTTTTTCACTAACGTGTTTTGGTTATTTTGTCTTAGAAAAATCATAGGAAATGGCAGATAACATTGTAAACAACATGCACAACCTCGAGATTCAAGGGGATCAACCGCATTTCGAGGACTCAATTAGTAACACCTATAATGATGGGAATGTCGCTACATCGGTGCATGACATGCAATATCCTAGACATGTTCAGGAGACAACTCCCGATTATGCTGATGAGGAACATGCCGTTGACGCGGTAAGGGTCTTGCAAGAGCAACATGAGATCATTCTAGGTCACCTCACACGACAAGATAAGTTTATGATTGAGTTGAAGCAAGAACTGTCTAGAGCTTCAAATAATGCAAATAGACGAGATCCGATACCTCCCAGGGTTCCCGCGAATCAAACAACACAGAGGGTCGACAACAACATTCCCAGGGGTGAAATTGGCTCACATAGGGCAGGGGGAGCGGATCTAGCCTCAACAACGAGAATGATTCTTTCAAGAATAAACTTTTACGGTTTATGAGGGAAGTGAACGCCCGCATGGACCTGATCCCGGGCGCGCCACCAGTGCTGAAAGGTCCGGACTCGAAAAAGTATACTCAATTTTCATACAAGTCAAGTGCGGCACCAGAGTTAATCCCGAAGCAGTTCAAAATCCTTCAAGTGCCAAAGTATGACGGAACTTCAAATACCTAGGATCATATTACCACCTACACAACGACAATAAAGGAAAATGTTTTAGTTCCTTAGGAAATTGAATATATGTTGCTAAAGAAATTTGGAGAAATACTCACGAGGGGAGATTTGACGTGGTATTCATTTTTACCCGAGCATTCCATAGACTCCTTTGAAATGCTCGCGGATTCTTTCATAAAGGCTCATACCGAGGATAGAAAAGTACATGCCCGAAAGGCCTACATATTCAGGATTTTGCAAGGAGAGTTTGAGTTGCTATGAGATTTGTTAACCAATTCCAGAAGGAGAGAATATTGCTCCCGGTTGTCCCGGATGGATGGGCGGCTAAAGCATTCACCAAAGGATTGAATCAATGGAGTTCAAACGCTTCCCAGAAATTGAAAGAAAGCCTATTCGAGTTTCAAGCAACAACCTAGGTGGATGTCTATAATCGATACGAATAAAAAATAAGGATCAAAGATGATTAGGTTGGTTTTCCAACGTTAACCAAAGGACGAGAAAAGAATAGGGAAAAATCAAAGGATTATTATTACTCGGACAGACGGGCTTCAAGGGGCCGATTTTTGCCCTACGAACGGACCGAAGGCTGCAACAGAGGTTTCCAGACAACGGATAGGTTCACCGTTGACAGGAGGACTGATAACAGTCAGAATAATCGATCACTACAGGATAAAGAAGCGTCAAGGTCGCATGATCCTTCTTACCCTAAGTTATCAGAATACAACTTTAATGTCAGTATAGTGGAGTTGGTGTCAACCATGGGAAACATCAAAGAAGCACAATTTTCGAAACCGACAAGATCTTATCCCACCCAAAGTGATCACAAATTATGGTGTGAATACCATGGGACGAATGGCCACCGGACAGGGGACTATCGACACCTCCAAGAAGAAGTGGCAACACTATTGAAGAATGGTCACCTCAGAGAATTCTTGAATGGCCGAGATAAGAACAATTGTGGTTGTAGCCGGAACAACACAAAAACCCTCAAAAGGAAGAGAAGATCCCCTACGTCAAACAATCAACATGATCTTTAGAGGGGAAAAAATAAACGGGGTTACCTTTTCAGCAACAAAGAAGATGGAAGTATCAATAATGTATAGCAAAAGGCTTCGGGAAGACGATATCACTTTTACGGAGGAGGACACAGACACATTGCTACTACCACACAATGACGCACTAGTAATTTCTTTAAATGTGCTAGATTTTAAGATTAAATGTGTTCTAGTGGATCCAGGAAGTTCGGCTAATATTATATAATGGAGAGTACTGGAGCAAGCTAAACTCACGTGAAGCATTGTTCCTACCACAAATCTCCTCGCTGGATTCAACCTCGCAAGCGTGACAACCCGGGGAGAAATTTTATTACTCACGAACACTGAAGGAGTAATGAAAACAACTATTTCAAAGATGCAGATGGTGATATGGGATAAAACATCATTCTGGGAAGGCCATGGTTGCACGAGATGAAAGTTGTACCATCAACGTATCATTAATTGCTAAATTTTCCAACGCCCGAAGGAATTAAACAGATAAGGGGTGTGTTGATACCCAATTTTTCCTCAAATTATTTTCAAACTTGCATGTATATCTTCAAAATCACTTTTTATAATAATTGGTATTTTTCCATAATTTTCCATATTTTTATCAATTTATTTTCCTATTTATTCAGTACTTCATATTCAATAATTATACATAAATTACATTACAAATGATTTCCAACATATTTCCTAGCACAATATATCATTTTTATCCTGTTAGGATCTAATTATTTCACAAATTAGCCAATTTGACATTATTTAGCTATAATTATAGTAATTTTGCAATTATAGCCTAATTGTACACTTTATGCTATTTTAATTCGATAATTAGTCATTTTTATATTTAATATTAGATAATTACCTTAATTTTTATTTACTTAGCAGTAATTTTATTTTATATAATTATTAGCTATTTTATTAATTATTTATCTATTTTTTATGGGTATTTAACTATTAGCCATTTTTATTTTAAAATATAGTCTAAATTAGACCCCAACCCATCTGATTTAATTAACCCAACAGACCCAGGCCCATTCTTTGCATTACCTGACCCAAACGCTTATTTAATCAAGACCGTTGATTAATTTCAATCAATGGTCCAGATTAACTATTACCATAATTAACCTAAGACTACCCCCGACCCCTCATTCTCACTCAGTCACTTATCTCTTTACTCTCTCTCTATCTAACTCTCTAGCTCTCTCTAAAGACCTCCAGTCTCCTCTCTGCCTCCGATGAGGTCCTTCGTCTTCTCCAGCTGCCTCTTCACCAGAGGCCATGGAGCCTTCACCACCCTCAGACCTCCCAGGGGTCTCTCTTACGCCGGTAATGCTATCCCTAAGGCCCTCGAGGGACAAGGACCAGTCTACTCACACCTTTGGCTTGTTCTTGCTTGCTTTAGGCCGCCATGGCTCGATTTTGAGTAAGCTCTCCCTATTTTTGCCTAAACCTATGTGTCCGATATCTCTCTCTCTGGGTTCTCTCTTTGAAACCCTAACTTCTAAACCTCTGATTCTGTTAGATCTGTAATAGATCTATACGTACTATGATATTTTTCTTGTGTTTCTTTAAAGATTCTCCTATTTTCTTGAACGGATCTTCATTTTTCAAAACTAGGGTTTCCGACCCCTTTTTCAAAACATTTTTCCTTCTGATTTTTTGTATTAATCTATGATTCTCACCATGTTTAAGTGTTTGTTTAAGCTTTCTCCTCTATCCGAGTTATTCTTTTTGAAAATCGTAATTTATCTAAGCTCTAATCCTAGGATTATGAGTTTGTTTGATGATATGTTCTACTATGTTTACTATGTTCTCATGAATATTCTGTGATTCTGTGATTTTACCCCACGTTTGCTTGTTAGGGTTTCTGGCTGCTATTATTCCTTCTTATTATGTGGTTCTACTCTATTCTTGTTCATCAATGTCTCTGAACCTTCACTTCTCCTGCCTGTATTATACCTATTCTGTTATGCACTATGTAAATCCCTAATTTCATGTGATTTCACCCTATTTTAATTACTAGGGTTTCTGATTCTTGCCTATTATGTGTTTATTCCGGGCAATTTATGTTCATTCCCTTAATCAGTACTATTCCTGTTTGAATCCGTAACTTCCTGTAATTGATACCTTTCCTCAATATCTTGTGATGATTTCCTTACTGATTTTTTGACCCCTAAGGTATTTTCTTTCCTTATTTTTGGTCGACTATGCTGTCAATCAATTCTTGAATATTTTCCTTAATTAGATTTTCTGAACCTAGACTAATCACTTATTCTATACTTACTATGCTGAAATTGTTTCCTTGTGTGATATATTCCAGTCATATATGGTACCTTTCCTTATTTATTATGTGCATACTGTCGTTTGAATTTAACTTCATTCAATTAAGGGAGTATATATGTTGATTTAATACTAATTGATACCTGGTTCCTTAATTACTGCTTGACTTTGATTCTTACTTTATTATTCTACCTAGTTTCAAGCTATATATACATGCTCTCTCATTAACAGACGGGCACACACGAACACTGCTTCAATAACTCTCTATTACACTTAAAAGTTCTCTGCTCCTTCTTGTTACTTATTGTTTTTTCTAAACTAGCCAGCTGTAAGCCAAGGCTAGTATTGCATTATACCTGCTCTATACTTTGTGTTTTCTCTCCTTAACCGGTATGTCCTGATTCAATTTCAAGTCCAAAACTCTATGTGTTACTGCTTTAGTTCACTGATTTCCAGTCTTGTTCCTGCATAGTATTTGGCTGTTCAATGTATAACTAGCATGTCTAAATCATTGTTCCACCTAGCATGTCTAAACTATACTGCTTAATCACTAGCATGTATGAAGTTTGTCATGTTTAACTTGTATGTCTAATAATCTGCCTACTATTGTATCTAGCATGTTTCAATCTGTTGACTTAGATAGCAATGTGAATACTTGTGATGTTTGTCTAATATGTCCACTTGTGCTCTTGCTCAATCTGCTTTGCTAAGTTATCTAGTGTTAAAATAACTCTAGCCATGTGTCCTAATTGGATCAGTGTTAATATGTTTTACGTGTCCCCAATTCCCACAATCCCTAAGTGAAAATCTATATTTGAATGATGCTGGACCTGTTTGAGTTGTTTGCTGCTTTTTCCAAAAAATGTTTGCATTATGTTCAATCTGTTTTACTACTGATCAGTCCTTTTTCAGAAAACGTCTTTACTTACTGAATCAATCTAGTACTGTTTCTTGTTAAAAACCTTTTCAAACCTATGTCAAGCACTCTCACTTTACTCCTAAGTGCATAAGTTCTACCCCCTCAGTGTGAGCAATGCTTTGGGACCCCTGAGCTCTCTCTGAACTCTAACACACTGAGGCTGGCACTTCCACACTGCACATGTTCAATTCTTGGTTACTAAGTCTGGGTGTGAGCATTGCCCGGGAGCCCTCGAAGTCCTTAGGGAACTTTGACACACCCGGATTATGAAAAGGCTGTGAAATTCCATATGACAATGAGGTTTGGAGGACTTGGGCCTAATTGAAGGCTCCCTATAGAATAGCTTCTTATCTTCCATTTCAGTTATGTAATTCATTTATGGGCATGTAATAATTTGTAAACAACTCTTGGGGATGGATAGTAAAAGGGAAGGGGTAACTATGCATACCATAGATATAGATGGGTAGAATCCATGCTCTTATGTTTACATTCTCTATGTGTGCAATAGAAATCATGCTTGGGACTAATGTGTGCATTAGGAATCATGCTTTAGGCTTTCATAAACTTGTTTTCAACACTTTACCTCAATGTTGTTATGTCACTGCCTCTCTAGTAATAACAATGAAAATGCTGCCATGTGATCCTGTTCATGCATTCTATATTTAAATCCTGCCTCAAAAGAGTGTTAACAAATCTGTAATCGCTACTTTACCATGTTGCACGTAGAAATCATGTCTTAGGTAAACAACTAATAGACCAGTTACTTTTGCATGCCAAGCTACCATGTCTTTAAGGATTTCATGTTTATTGCTTTAACGTACAATCATGCCTCTTAACGCTGCTATGCACACTTAGAAATCCTGTCTCTAGGATAACACTAAATAATCCGTCACTCTTGCATCCTCTGACCCAATACTGTGACTGCTTTTCATTTAGATAACCTGTTTCTTAGGAATTCTGCGTATAAATCAGCATGCCTTGTATGTGCATTAGATATTGTGTTATAGGATCTCACTCGCTCAATTACACTCAGTCTAACTATTGATGCATGAAAAAAGGCATAAAATAATTTTACTCTATCTCTAAACAACTGGCAATAATCATGTATATTTACAACACCTAGAACAGCATGTTTAGGCAACACAATTTACAACAGTTTTCTTAATTCTCGTAGCTATTATACACTGTCCCACGCCTAGTCAAGCCTTAGGTGAGTAAATTGTTAAAACTAGAAAGCTGTCTGTGTGTATGTTGCTTAATGCTTAACATGTCTTAAAATCAGTAGGCAAACTGATTAGGGCCCGTTTGTAAGTTACAAAAATGAATCTGCATATCTGTTGTATTCTGATGCTCACCTAGACATCATGTCTTAGGACCCAATTTAAAAATATTGCCCTTATCTGTGTTTGAGTCGTGCTGATTATGTGCATTATCTGCGGAGGTAAATTTGTGCCTATTATATGCTCCTATGTGTTCCCATTTACTGCATACCTATGTGTTATTTACTTGTCGCTTTAGAATTTTACCTTTTCAAACCTGAGGGTTTGCCCAGTACCTCCCCTTTAGGATAGTAGTCCTAACACCTCCGGGACTGATAATAAGGGACGGGTAACAACACGCAATAGAGTTCGTGATCAACACACGCTTTAATCACCTTCACAGGGTGGGAAATGGTAGAATATGGATATGATGACCGATGCGCTAATACCACGTGTAGCCCCTCTTTTAGGAGTGTCAACCGGGTATTACATTGATGTGATCCATATTATTACAAACCTAGGATATCCCTTACTTTAAATGTTAGATTATAACTCTTTTTAAGACTTATCCATTTTATAATTGTTTTCAAACACCTTCTATGCTTAAGGATTTAAACCCCCTCTTATTTGAGCCTTTACTTGTTTGTTTGCTAAATCGTACAAATTCACAAAAGCTATTTGGCCGAGAACCACACTTGTGGATCTTGAGGGGTGACTAACACCTTCCTCTTGGGATAATTGCAAGCCCTTACCCTATCTCTGGTTAGCAACGTAGTTGTAAATGAACCCCGTAGGTGCCCTAACGCTCCGTTAAAATCGTTAGGTGGCGACTCTTAAAAAATGCAAAACCCCTTTCCCAAAAGGAAAGAGTTTCCTCAACCCAAAATGTCCTGAACCCGATCTTCGCGAGGAAAAAGGGGTGCACGACAGCATGGAGACTCTGCTGGGGATATTTAGGCTTTTACCATTACAAACCGCTTTGTGAATTTGTCTGAGTTTGATATTTGTACCCTTTCCTTTTCCTTTTTATGTGAAATTAATTGTTTATCTCTTTCAAGTATTTATTCCTTTCCAAAAAACGAAACTGACATGTTTCTTTGTTTTCCTTTGTAACCACTTTAAATCATAAGTGTTGTATTTACCGCTTTCCTTAACGTGCAAATACATGACAATTTGTATTTAATGCTTATCACTGCATAACCATGCTCGACATTCATACTTCACTCGTGCCAAACAAAATAATATAGCAACGCTTGATGAGTGGTTGCGCTCTTCCTATATTATTACCCCCTAAATTTGGAAAGGCTTATTTGCGGTAAAACTAGTCGATCAGCGGTACAGTCGACGGTTCCGTGCCTTCCCCCTTGAGTTGTCCGCTCAAGGGTACCAGTCTAAAACCCCATAGAAACCTTACTCTGTTATGTTGTTGCATGCATCATGGTAAAACCTAGTCAAGCTAAAGTGTTGTCCACACGATAGCTTTTAAGATAGCCTTATACAAAGTCCACAGGGTTTCCTAAACACAAACGGACATCCTCATGTTCTGTGCATTTATTTGGAGAACTAAATGCTTCATGCTAATTGTTGATATTAAATAGTCGAGTCCTGTGGGGGTGAGGGCCTATCCTTATTTGCCTTGCAGAAATATGAGGCACGAAGTCCCCAGATTCGGCATGGTCTCCAACATCCACCCAAGACTACTGAGTTGGTGGGAAGGTCTACACTCCAGTGAAAAAACTCTCGTCAGGAAATACTTGGGCAACCTACCATCCCTCCTAGAAATCCAGCCTAACAAAATGATAATAGAGGCTGTTACGTTATTCTGGGATTGCGAAAGGTCCGTGTTCCGCTTTGCGGACATTGAAATGACGCCTTTACTGGAGGAAATAGGAGGGCCGGCTGGCCTAGTGTGGGACACCCCGGGGTTGTTGATGCCTGAGAACCACACAGGCAAAGGTGTCACGACCCAAAATCCTAACTCAGGTCGTGATGACGCCCAACAGCAAGGTCAGGCAAGCCAATACTCGAATTACTACGGTTCCTTCTCATTGATTCAAACATATCAATATATATATATTGAGTCATAAAGCTTAAAAAGATTAGCCGATTAGGGTAATTAACTAGTTTTAAACAAAAGCAGTCATGATGAGGCGTGAGTCCAAAACATACATATATGTACAGACCGTTATCCACAATAACTACTACATGTGTGCCAGGAACTAGTGTCACGAGTAGCGCGGGCGTACTAACTGGATGTACAAAAGATAAAATACACAATTCCACTGTCTGGAATAAATAGACGGGAAGATAAGCAAAATAAGCTTCATGGTGCTGCTGAGGATCGTCAAGAGAAGCAGCTCACCGTGAAGTCAGGTCCACTATATCAGAATCTAGATCAGGTATGGTAACCAGATGCACCAGCCTCAGAACCTGTACAATTAAGTACAGAAGCGTAGCATGAGTACATAAATAAATATGTACCTAGTGAGTATCCGGTCTAATCTCGAAGAAGTAGTGACGAGAGGTCGACTTGACACTCACTAAGGTCCAACAGTATAGTATAACAGAGTATAATGAAAATGGTATGCATGCAAGACAGTAAACAGCAAGTACATATAGGGCACAGAAATCCAAGTATATACTGTACGTAAGTAAGCAATTACTACCTCATTTTCCCCCAAATATCTGTCAAATCAATGTCTACGAAAACAATACATTTTTCCATACGCATACAGGATAAAGACAACCGTCCGGAGTCGTAAAGATAATATCTATGCACTGCCGAGGATTGAATGGCCCGAACCATAAGTGCATCCTTACCATAGTACAATCTCACCTATGCACTGCCGAGGGTCAAACGGACCGAACCACAAGTGCATCTCTCAAATTAATCATATATGTGCACTGCCGAGGGTCGAACGGACCGAACCATAAGTGCACCTTTCAATCCGCCGTGGCGTAGGGCCCGCTCCCATGAGAGTGGGGGGAAAATCACACTCTGCTCGCAGAATGTAAATTATGAAGCGGTCACATGCACAGACAATATTCTAAGATAATTTACTTCCTATAACCAATTCCTTCAAATTATCGAATTCCATGAAATCTCAGAGAAACAATACTACGCATGACATGAGTTCATAGAATAAATGTCATTACAAGGAAAAATATAAGGCGTGCTGTGGGCCTAACTACCCGGACATAACAATAATAGTCGCTATGTATGGACTCTCGTCACTTTGTATGCACGTAGCCCCCAAAACAATTATACACATCATATGAATCACCTATGGGGACAATTCCCTCTTACAAGGTTAGAAAGGAGACTCACCTCGTGTTGAATCTACTTCCCGGACCAAGAAGGCGCCCGAAACTCCAAACTCTACATCCAAGGACTCGAAGCTAGCCAAATGTTGTACAATGATATCAATTCATGCTCAAAGGATGGAAATTATCCTACTTATTTAATAAATTCGCCGTTCTTGAAGAAAACTCAAAATTCACCCCCGGGCCCCCATGCTCGAATTTCAAAAATTCTCGAAGGAATCACTCACCCATAGCCTAAGGATCGTTATTATACGGTTTTTACTTGAATTCATAGCAAATTAATTGGTAATTCATCAAATCTTCATAAGCCCTAGGTTACTACTCAAATCTTGATTTTTCACTAATTTGGTAGTTAATTTAACTAATAATTCATGCATTGAACTAACACTAATACGCAAAACGACCGGTCGGGTCATTACTCTCTCCCCCTCTTAAACAAACGTTTGTCCTCGAACGGGTCTAGAATCGAACCTGAAGTGTTGAATAGAAGTGGATATCTGCTCTGCATGTCATCCTCGGACTCCCAATCGCCTCCTCGACTGGTTGGCCCCTCCACTGGACCTTCACGGTGGAAACTCTCCTGGATCTCAACTGGCGGTCCTGTCTATCAATAATAGCAATTGGATCCTCCTCGTAGCCCAACCTCTCCTCCAACTGAATAGTTCTGAAATCAACCACGTGAGAGAAGTCGGCGTAGTACCTCCGGAGCATGGATACATGAAAGACCGGATGAACTCCTGATAAACTGGGAGGTAAAACAAGCTCATAAGAAACCTCTCCGACTCGCCTCAATACCTCGAAAGGGCCTATAAACCTTGGGCTCAGCTTGCCCTTCTTCCCGAATCTCATAATGCCCTTCATTGACGAAACCTTCAGCAGAACCTTATCTCCCTCCATAAATGCTACATCACGCGCCCTCTCATCCGCGTAACTCTTCTGTCTGGACTGTGCTATGCGGGGCCTCTCCTGAATTAACTTCACCCTCTCCAAAGCATCTCTCACCAGATCAGTGCCATATAACTTAGCCTCACCAGGATCAAACCACCCGATTGGAGAACGACACCACCGATACATACAAGGCCTCGAATGGAGCCATCTCGATGCTGGACTGATAACTATTATTGTAAGCAAACTCGGCCAAAGGCAAGAACTGGTCCCAATGACCCCCAAAGTTGATCACACAAGCCCTGAGCATGTCCTCTAATATCTGAATTGTACGCTTCGACTGACCATCATTCTGAGGGTGAAATGTTGTGATTAGGTCTATCTGGGTGCCCATCTCACTGTGCAATGCTCTCCAGAAGTGCGAGGTGAACTGATGACCTCAATCTGATATAATGGACACCGGCACATCGTGCAACCGGACTATCTCCCGAATGTAGATCTGGGCTAGCCTCTCATAAGTGTAAGTAGTAGCCACCGAAATGAAATGCGCCGATTTGGTGAATCGATCCACAATGACCCAAATCGCGTCAACCTTCCGCAAAGTCTAAGGTAACCCAACCACGAAGTCCATAGTGATGCGCTCCCACTTCCACTCAGGAATGGGCATCTACTGAAATAGGCCTCCTGGCTTCTGATGCTCGCACTTGACATGCTGGAAATTAAGACACATAGACACATACTCCATAATGTCTTTCTTCATCCGCCTCCACCAGAAATGCTACCTCAAATCACGATACATCTTCGTAGAATACCGTGAACTGTGGGCCTCCTCTAGAATCCTCTCCCTCAGGACATCGACATTAGGAACACACAACCGACCCTGAAGTATCAGAACACCATCATTGCCCAAAGTAACCTCCTTGGCCCCACCTTGGACCATTGTCTCCTGAAGCTCTGTTTAGCACGGATCATCAAACTATCGAGCCTTAATCTCCCCCAATAACGAAGACTGAGCAACCACATGTGCAAGAACTCGACGAGGCTCCGGAAGATCTAATCTCACCAGGCGATTTGCCAAGGACTGAATGTCCAAGGCTAGAGGTCTCTCTTCTGTTGCGATGTAGGCCAAGCTACCCATACTCTCTGCCTTTCTGCTCAAGGCATCTGCTACCACTTTTGCCTTGCCCGGATGATAGAGAATGGTGATATCATAATCCTTCAACAACTCAAGCCATCTGCGCTGCCTCAAATTAAGATCTCTCTGCTTGAATAAGTGTTGCAAACTGCAGTGGTCTGTATAAACCTCACATGATACTCCATACAAGTAGTGCCTCCAAATCTTCAGAGCATGAACAATCGCCGCCAACTCTAAGTCGTGCACAGGGTAATTCTTCTCATGAACCTTCAGCTAGCGTGAAGCATAATAACTCTCCCGTCTTGCATCAACACACATCCCAACCCAACGCGTGAAGCGCCGCAATACACAATATGCATCCCAGAATCGGAAGGCAATGTCAGAACTGGTGCTGAGGTCAATGCCACCTTGAGCTTCTGAAAGCTCGCCTCACACTCGTCAGACCATCGGAACGGGGCATTCTTCTGAGTTAATCTAGTCAATGGAGCTGCAATCGAGGAAAACCCCTCCACAAATCGACGATAATAGCCTGCTAGGCCCAAAAAGCTCTTGATCTCTGTAGCTAAAGTAGGACACGGCCAACTCTGAACTGCCTCAATCTTCTGAGGATCAACCTTGATACCCTTTACGGATACCACATGCCCCAAGAATGCCACAGAACCTAACCAGAACTCACACTTGGAGAACTTAGCATATAGCTTCTGTTCTCGCAAGGTCTGGAGCACAACTCTCAAATGCTGCTCGTGCTCACCCAGGCTATGTGAGTAAATCAAGATGTCATCAATGAAGACAATGAAAAAGGAATCAATATACGGCCTGAACACCATATTCATCAAGTCCATAAATGTTGTCGGGGCATTAGTCAGGCAAAAGGACATCACCAAGAACTCATAATGGTCGTATCTAGTACGAAATGCAGTCTTCGGAACATCTGAGGCCCGAATCTTCAACTGATGATAACTCGATCTCAAATCAATCTTAGAAAACACCCAAGCACCCTGTAACTAGTCAAACAAATCATCGATGCGCGGTAAGGGATACTTGTTCTTAATGGTAACCTTATTCAACTGGCGGTAATCAATGCACATACGCATGGACCCATCCTTCTTCTTCACAAATAGGACTGGAGCACCCCACGGTGACACACTCAGTCTGATAAACCCCTTAGCCAACAACTCTTCCAGTTTCTCCTTCAACTCTTTCAACTCCTTAGGAGCCATACGGTACGAGAGAATTGAAATAGGTTGAGTGTCTGGAGATAAATCATACAAAAATCAATATCTCGATCTGGGCGCATGCCCGGAAGGTCTGAAGGAAATACATCAGCAAACTCTCGAACAACTGGCACTGAATCGATAGTCAGGGACTCAGCGGTGGTGTCCCGCTCATAAGAAAGATAGGCCAGACAACCCTTCTCGACCATATGCCGAGCCTTCATGAAGGAAATAACCTGGCTGGATGCACTAATTGAAGAACCCCTCCACTCCAACCTAGGCAACTCAGGCATGGCTAAAGTAACTGTCTTGGCATGGCGATCCAGCATGGCATGATAAGGAGATAGCCAATCCATGCCTAGAATAACCTCAAAATCAACCATGTCGAGCAGTAAAAGGTCTGCTCTGGTCTCGAACCCATAGAATGTAATCACACAAGACCGATAGACCCGGTCTACCACCACAGAATTGCCCACAGGAGTGGACACACATATGGGATAACCCAAGAACTCACGAGGGACATCCAGAAAACGAGAAAATAGGGCTGAAATATATGAATAAGTGGATCCTGGATCGAATAATACTTAAGCCTCTCTACCACATACTGAGATAATACCTATGATCATGGCATCTGAGGCCACTGCATCTGATCTGGCCGGAATAGCATAAAATCTACCTGGAGCACCTGAAGACTGGGCTCTCCCAGAGTGAACAGGAGTTGACTGGCCTCCACCTCTGGGATGACCCCTGCCGACCTGTCCTCCACCTCTAAGTCGCCGGACTTCTAGTGCTGGACCCATGGGCTGATAACTCTGCTGCACTGCCTTGCCCCGATATCTGGGAAAATGCCTCCTCATATGACCTGGCTCCCCACACTCGTAACAACCTTCAGATACCATACCCTGATGCCCCAAAGAAGAAGAACCCTGAATGGTCGGGAAATGATGTGGACCCTCTGGCATAGCACTGAAGTATGAACTAGAGGATCTCTGGTGACTGGGATAACCACTATGTGAACTCTGAATAGATGGGGGACGGTAGGAATTCTCTGGCATAGCGTTGAACTGAGGCCTCACTGAAACACCTCGAGGAGGTGGTGGAGGTGTTGAATATGAAGGCCTGTTGGGCTGACCACCCCCAAACTGACCCCTGCTCCTAACTTGGGCACCTCTGAAATCTCCGGAGAACCTAGCCCTCTTGTCCTGCTGACCCTGCTCCCTGCTCCTCGACCGATAACCCTCGACCCTGCGAGCAATCTCTACCACGAGCTGATAAGGAGTACCCATCTCCACCTCTGGAGCCATGGTGGCTCTAATACCTGGATGCAATCCTGCTACAAACCTCCGCACTCTCTCAGCATCAATAGGTAATATCATAAGTGCATGGCGAGATAGCTCTGAATATCTGGCCTCATAATCTGTCGCGGACATCTGTCCCTGCTCCAGGTGCTCAAACTGACACCGCAGCTCTTCCCTGTCAGAGGGTGGAATATATTTGTCCAGAAACATCTGCGTGAACTGCTCCCAAGTGATAGGAGGAGAATCTGCTGGCCTGCTGAGAATATAAGACTACCACCACCTGCGAGCTCTGCCCTCTAACTGAAATGTGGTGAAATCCACTCCATAAGATGTTAGGATCCTCATGTTGTGCAGTCTGTCCCTGCACCTGTCAATGAAGTACTGGGCATCCTCGCCTTGCTCAACCCCGAAGACTGGGGGGCGCAATCGAGTCCATTTGTCTGATAACTTCTGCGGATCGTCGTCCGCAGCTGGTCTTGGCTCCGGTGCTGCTGCTATAGGCTGGATCCCACCCACGGGCAGTGTACCCGGGGTATGATATACTGCTGCTATCTGACCGACAGCCTGGGCGGTAGGGGTCTGGACTCCCCCTCCCGCCTGTGAGGTGGCAGGATATGCTGGAAATAAACCAGCCTGGGACATGGTGTCCATAAATCTCATAATACGGCCCATGACCTCCTGGAAGCCTGGCGCCGTCATGAAGTCCACTGGAGCAGGATCTGCTAGAGGCACCTCGTCCTGCTCCTCTATGATAGGATCCTCTGGTGGTGCAACTGGAATATCCCTGGATGCTCTCGTCCCCTACCTCGGGTCGATGCCCTCCCCCTGCCTCTTCCACGGTCTCGGACGGCGGG
This sequence comes from Nicotiana undulata, assembly GCA_005239495.1. Lineage (NCBI taxonomy): Eukaryota > Viridiplantae > Streptophyta > Magnoliopsida > Solanales > Solanaceae > Nicotiana > Nicotiana undulata. Next base: position 37,707 of record ML277050.1, on the reverse strand, counting down.
GGTAGCGGCATCTCCCGAATCAGGAACGTCGGATGCGCGCGTCCTCACCATCAGTGAGAGAATAGAAGAATGAATTTTTGTACATCATCGATTGCACGATAGAATATGAATAAAGAGAGGTTTCCTAACACCCTATAGCCTCCTGAAGATAGAATAAATGACGCATTTACAGGTGGAAATAGGAGGACTGGCTGGCCTAGTGTGGGAAACCCTGGGGTTGCTGATGCTTGAGAACCGCACAGGCAAAGGTGTCACGACCCAAAATCCTAACTCAGGTTGTGATGGCGCCCAACAGCGAGGTCAGGCAAGCCAATACTCGAATTACTACGGTTCCTTCTCATTGATTCAAACATATATATATATATATATTAAGTCATAAAGCTTAAAACGATTAGCCGATTAGGGTAATTAACCAGTTTTAAACAAAAGCAGTCATGATGAGGCGTGAGTCTAAAACATACATATATGTACAGACCGTAATCCACAATAACTACTACGTGTGTGCCAGGAACTAGTGTCACGAGTACCGCGGGCGTACTAACTGGATGTACAAAAGATAAAATACACAAGTCCACTGTCTGAAATAAATAGACGGGAAGATAAGAAAAAGAAGCTTCATGGTGCTGCTGAGGATCGTCAGGAGAAGCAGCTCACCGTGAAGTCAGGTCCACTATATCAGAATCTAGCTCCGGTATGATAACCAGATGCACCAGCGTTAGAACCTGTACAATTAAGTACATAAGCGTAGCATGAGTACATAAATAAATATGTACCCAGTACACCGCCATAGCTGAACCCATTGACCAGCTGTATGAGAAACTCAAAGTTGCAGGTTACGTCACCTCTATCCCTGCTGCCAGCCCTGAGAACCCTTCTCAGTGGGTTAACCAAAAAAATCATGTTCATACCATTCTGGCATGAAGGGGCACACCATCGATGAATGCCGCTCTTTGAAAGACAAGATACAACCCCTGATTGATAACAAAATCATTGTGGTAAAGGAGCTCACTCGGAACGTCCGCAATAATCCTCTGCTAGACTATAAGGGTGGAGGAATCCATATGATTGATATAGAAGATGATTGGGACCCCGAGGGATCAATCGGGTTGATTGCAGAAGGCGATGATCCAAAGAAACGAGCAGTCACTCTCAACCCGATCATAGTCCTGATTCAACCATTTGGGGATGCTGAGGTAAATATGTCCATACCTCTTGAGTTTGAAGTAGTTCCACCCGCAAAGACACCAGTACCAATTGAAGTTGAGTTCGTATCTCCGGCAAATGCACCCGCACCATTTGAGGTTGCAGTCTTGCCACCCAAGGCACGTGTTCCATTTGAAGTAAGGATAGCCGCACCAATTCCAATGGCGATTTCAACCACACAACCCTTCTATACAAATGTTATCCCGTGGGATTATACAGCAAAGGCGAGAAGGAAAGGCAAGGTCAAAACTGAGGAAGCTATCGCAGCGCAGGGTATAACAAGAACTGGTAGGGTCTATACCCCTGAGCATCTAGCCGAATCAAGCAAGCAGGCTGCCAACCGGTCTCCCCTTATTGAGACAGGTCCAGATGACCTTTGGAGGAAAGTACAGGCTAAGGAGTATTCGGTCATCGACCAACTGAACAAGACGCCAGCACAAATATCTATCCTCTCTTTACTGCAAAATTCCGAGACGCACCGAAGTTCTCTGCTGAAGGTATTGAGTAAAGCGTATGTACCAAACAACATCACTAGTGGGGAAATGGCCAATATGGTGAACTAAACATTCTTTTCGAAAGACAAATCTGTAGTACTAATTCCCAACTGTGGGTACAAGGAGACCCTCCAACTCTAATATTTGGAATATTGTCGGGAAGGAAATGAATGAAGAGACCAAACAAACACAAAAGCAATAGAAAAATGCCTATCTGCTATACGTCTGTTATAAGTAATTTTTCTAACTGAAATTTCTTATTTTTTTCAACATGTTTTGGATATTGAAGTTTACTAGAAGCCAATTTTTGACGACATACAGATTAGCCATCATTTTACTGGGAACTTCAAGAAACGTTTACATTAAAATCTAGGGATATTATTAGTACATGTAGCTTTTTTGCTAAGTGTTTATGAACTCAATATTGTGACTAGATTGTATCATTGATGTACGGTGCAACTAACTGATGTTGATCATTTTATGTATTATTTTATGAAAGCTACATTATCTATATATTAATATTCCTAATTTTCTAATTGCAAACAAAATGTGATTTAGGGACTTGTGACTTGTTTCTTTAGGGACTAGCTTTAAACTTCTCCGAAAAGATATAAAGGCCAGCTTCTAACTGGTCGCGAAATATTTTAACGACCACATTTAATCTAGTCGCGAAAACATTTTAAGGACTAGGAATTTAGTCCCTAAAATAGGCAAATAAGTACCAGAAACGTGGTCCTTAAAACCATTTAACGACCAGTTTTAAACTGGCCGCGCAACAGATTTAGCGACCAGCACACTATCTCGTCCTTAATAACCTTTAGCGGCGGAAGCTATAAGGACCAGATTAGTTGGTCGCTATTGCGCATTTGGGACCAATTCCTTACTTTTAGGGACCAGTTTTCCCTTCGCTATCAAGCATTTTTCTTGTAGTGTATGTTAAGGTTATCCCTTCTTTCTTTTGGCATGATCCAAGTAACGATACGTAAATATAATGCTATTTCATAAGTGTTTCTACTCTTAGTAGTTAAGGATGTCTATATTATTCATTCCCGTAAATTGATATTAGAGCATGTCTAGGTATGTATCTAGTTCCCTATTGAGGTATTTGATAAATATGTTAATGTTCCTAATATGGTAATACATGCATCTTCATGCATATTCATTAACCACCGTGCTACGGACGGTCGGGCAGTCATGCACTTACCACCGGGCTACGGCTGGTCGGGCAGTTACCACCGGTTGGGCAGTTATGTATCATTATTTACCACCGGTTGGGCAGACATGCATATTCATTTACCACCGAGCTACGGCCGATCGGGCAGTCATGCATATACCACCGGGCTTCGGCTGGTTGGGCAGTTACGTATTTACCGCCGAGCTACGACCGGTCGGGCAGTCAAACATTTACCACCATGCAAAGGTCGGTGGGGCAGTTACCACCGGTTGGGCAGCTATGTATCATTATTTACCACCGGTTGGGGGTCATGCATATTCAGTTACCACCATGCTACGGTTGATCGGGCAGTTACCACTGATCAGTTGGGCAGTCATGCATCATAATATAGATAATAGATTCAAAGAGGATTGTTATATATATAAGTATAAGTATATACGATGGCACTTCAGAGATTCAGGTCTATTCTTGTATGTATTTAATTGATGTTGACTTATTGTTATGTTTCAGTTCTACCTTACATACTCAGTACATTATTCGTACTGACGTCCTTCAGTTGGGGACGCTGCATTCATGCCTACAAGTATAGATAATCAGTTTGATGAGCCCTCATAGTAGACCAGATTGGCATTCAGCGAAGAATCGGTAAGACTCCACCTCATTCGGAGTGAAGCCGAGTCTATGAGTCATCATCAGAGTTTTGCTACAGACTTATGGGTAGGCCCGTACCCTGTCCCATTTGATGTAAAATAATATTAGAGGCTTTGTAGACACTTGTTTATTATGTACAGTATGTCAGAGGCCTTGACGGCTCATATGTATTCATGTTTTATGAACGATGGTTCATCGATATAACATTTCCCCACTTATAATTGTACATTACGAGTTGTGGCCATGTTGGTCATGATAGTTACAAAAGGAATGAGTTCAGCCAACTCGACCTATATATATATATTCTAATTTTGATCGAATTATTATGAGTCACAGAGTGGTTCGCTCAGGTCAGCTCGGCACCGGGTGCCAGCCACGCCTCCCCAGGTTCGGGGCGTGACACTAATTACATATTCGGGCTCTTGGGTGAATGGGTGATCGGGTTTTGGTCCGAACCTCGTGTTTTGACCAAGCGGGCCCGGGGTCGACTTTTGACTTTTTGGGAAGAATGATAGAAAACCTATATTTAAGCATTGGGGTTGAATTATTTAGCACTTATTGATATTGTTAATTTAATTATGTCTAGATACAATTGAATTGGAGGCGAGGTCTAAAGGGAAAGCGGCAATTGAGGCTTGAGTTTGGCCGTGGAATTCGAGGTAAGTGTTTTGCATAACCTTAGCTTGAGGGAATATGTGTTGTGTCCTATTTGCTACGTGTTGTATCATGTTCAACATATAGGTGTGGTGATGAGTATCTATACGTTGGTGTCAAGCATGCCCGTGAGTCGTATGTTGTGATTTGTATGCTATTTTCATTAAGCACTACCTATGTCTAAATTGATAATTATTCATGTTGATAGAAATTCCTTGGTATTGCCTATTGTTGAGTATGGGTTCAAGTTGAGAATTATTACGTGACATCAAATAACTAAGTGAGATTGGTTATAGTTGTTTCCTTTGCTGGGATGATATTGATTCTACTATTGGCTCCCTTGCCGGGACGTTATGGTTTTTATTATTATTTATATATATTGTTGATTTCCTTGCCAGATTTCTATTATTGATTTGTTTGGGTGAGGAAGAGTGTTAAAGCACGAAGGGTGATGCCGTACATGATATTGTGAGTGAGTGTAAAAGCACGAAGGGTGATGTCGTGCCATGATTATGAGAGAGTAAAAGCATGAAGGGTGATGACATGCCGTTTCTATTGATTTATGGTGAGGATGAGGGTAAAAGCACGAAGGGTGATGCCGTGCCGTTTCTATTGATTTACAGTGAGGATGAGAGTAAAAGCACGAAGGGTGATGTCGTGCACTTGCTTTTGTGTTACTATTTCTGTGGTGTTGAGTTGATATTTATTTTGTCGCTTTACTTCATTATTTTTATCACTTGATATTCCCTCCCCTCAGCATGTTTCCACTTTCCTTGAATTTTGCTGTCTATTTCTTGTTACTATTATTGTTTTTCGTATATGATTAAACTGCACAGGTTATTTGGTTGTTATGTCCTAGCCTCGTTACTACTTCGCCGAGGTTAGGCTCGACACTTACTTAGTACATGGTATCGGTTGTACTGATGCTACACTCTGCACTTTTGTGCTGATCCCGGTACTGGACCCTACGGACCCTAGATCGAGGTTGCTGCCTTCAGTCCAGTGGAGACCCCGAGGTAGTCATGCAGGCGTCCGCAGGCGTTGAAGTCACCTTCTATCCTATTTCTTTCCTATCTTTATGTATTTATGAGAAAGATGCATTTTGCTTTATTCAGACCTTTATTTGTAGTATTCATATACAGTACGTGAAGTTGTCATACCAATTCTGGGTGTAGTTATTATGAATTTCGTGATAGTACCAAACTAAGTTGTTAAATTTTGTTCCTTCCGCACTTTTATTTTCGTTGATCTTGTATATCACTTGGTTATTACTAAAAATAAAGAAAATAAGTTAAAATAATAACCGGTAACGTTGGCTTGCCTAGCGGGTTCAATGTTAGGCGCCATCACAGTCCCGACGGTGGGAAATTTAGATCGTGACAGCACAGGAAATATTTACTCCTACATAAAAATGATAATATGTTAACCAATATTAAAAGACTAGTGATGTTTTTTCAATAAAATAATCTTTGCCTCCTGTATTGTAGCGGAGAGAGAGACCCAAATATTCGTTTTGCACTCTAAGAAAAGTGCATCAATCCCTAATTAGCAAGAGCATATGCACAAGCAAATGAACAGACAAACAAACATACTTAAAAAATGTTATACGAAGGGGAAAAAAAACACAGCATTGTCATGAAACTCGAAAATGATGGAATAACAAACCTGAAGAAGCCCCTGACTAGTACAAGGAGCCTGTGAAAGTGAAACAATTATCCATTCGCGAACAGTCCTTTGGTACAAAGAGCGAACAGTAGCAACACAAGCAGGAATATTGACTACAGATGAAGGTGGATCATTGTGCACCGAAAATAACCGTGAATCTAGACAAGAAGAATTTCACAAAATTGGTAGAAACAAATAATACACAGAAACTTAGAGATAAAAATAGTTAGCAAGCCAATTTAATCCTATATGAATATTTAATCAGTTACTCTCTCCGGTTCATAATAAGTGACCAGTTTTCTTTTAGCACGCCCATTAAAAGAATACTAAATTCTATAAAAAATTACCTATTATGACTAAACTACCCCTAATTAACTATTTAATGTGAGGAGTAAGAAAACTTTTTAGGGATATGTACATAAAAGTTATTTTGTAAAAACAAATTGAATTCTTTTTTGATTATATAAATGAGCACTTATTTTGAACCAAAATAAAAAAGTAAACTAATCACTTATTATGAACCGGAGGGAGTAATAAGCAACCACTCAACTTATGGAATTTAGGAGACCTTTCCTTTGCAACTGAACGTGCTAATCTAATGAGTCCAGTATGAATATCGAAAAGAATTTAACAAATTAAAAGCAAATGTGATGAAGTTCCAAACTTTAATGAGTTCTTTCCTTTTCATATGTGTAGAATTATCTAACTCCTCTAAATCACCATCCTCCTTCTGCATAATGTCAAAACAATCACGAGGTTGAACTTTTTGTACAATATGCCACCCTTTATTGGAAAAATCATCGGCATAAAATACTTGTGATGCTTGGTTGGCTAATACAAAAGGCTCATTTGTTTTCAGAAAGCGGTGGTGGTTAACACTTACAAGGCCATATTCATCTACTTTAACTCCCTTTTCTTGGTCATATATATCAAATCACTTACATCAAAACAAAACTACTCTTTTGTTCCCAACAAATTGTAACTCAAGAATCTCGGTTAGTTCTTCATAGTAATCAATATTTTTATTCTCTTCATTTGTCTTACCAACTACAATCACCCCGCAATTTTGAGTTCTTAAACCTTTATCATAGTCTTGCACGTGAAACCTATTCCATTAACAATGTAGCCATGAAAACTTGTTGCATATGGTGTAGGACCACGTGACAACGAGATCTAATCTACCATTTTCTTACTATTATTGTGTTTTTGCAGACCTGCAACCTATCATGTACAAGTACATAGTTTAACAAATACTATTTGCGTACATGGTTTGAAAATCAATAATTTCTTATTAGTACTCACCTTTTCTTTTAACCAACTTATGAATTGTTGATCCGAAGTTTCATGAGAGTTATTAGCTGGAGTTTGCAAAAACTCTCTACAAAAAAGTAAAGAATAATATGTCATTTTATATGAAAAGTTAGAGAATGTATAAGTAAATTATTTCAATAAATCAGAACTTACTCAAGAAATTATTGGACTTCATCACAATTCTTTAAAATATAAATATGTGCTTGCTCAAATTCATATGAATCAAATCTCCATGGTTTGCCACCTCCTAAAGCTCTTCCAGATGCACAAAAAATTGTTAAACCTCCACCACATTCTACAACACCTCCATCATAATTCCGTTCAAGGCGATTAAATTTTATTTTCATTGTATAAAAATACCTTGAACATAAGGTCAAACATTCAGTTGCTAAATAACCCTCTGCAATAGAACCTTCGAGGCAAGCCCTATTACCAATAAAGGACTTCATAAAGTATATGTATCGCTCCATTTGATACTACCGAAATTGAGTAGGTCCAGCAATCATAGCTTCATTAGCTAAATGAATTGGCAAGTGCTCCATGACATAAACAAAAGTAGGAGGGACGACCTTTTACTAACTTGCACTCAGTTTTCGGAATTTGGCCATCTATCTGTTCTAATTCTTCCATGCTTAAACATTTCGCTCCAAGAATGTTAAAAATAAAGATAACTCAATAAGTGGTTCACTCACAAATTTGCAAAGCATTCCACGTATCGCAAGTGGGAGTGAATATTGTAGAATAATATGGCAATCATGACATTTTAAGCCTAAAATTTACTATCCTTAAGATTGTCACACTGAGAAATGTTTGATGAAAATCCATCCGGGATCTTCAGATTTTTTAAGAAATCACAGAACTTGTGCTTCTCTTCAGGAGATAATGTGTAACATGCTGTTGGTAAGTCATATTTATCCCCATTTTTTATGGGATGCAATTCTTTTCTTATATTCATCGCTTGCAAATCCAGCTGAGTCTTTATGGTGTCTTTGGTTTTCCTTTGATATTCAAGAGTGTCCCCAAAATATTATCCCATATATTTTTCTCAATATGCATCACATCTAAATTATGATGCAACAATAGAGTTTTCCAAGTATATCTTCACCGGATAATATTTTTGGTGGTAATCTCCGCTCCTTAGTGCCATCAAATGACTCTTTATCATTTCTCCATTTATGATCAAGAGGAAGAAAACGTCTATGGCCCATATAATACTGTTTTACCATTTTCTAACCTAATTGAGAAAGTTTCTTTATTGCAACAAGGGCAAGCCAATTTTCCTTTTGTACTTCATCTGGACAAATTCGCATATGCTGGAAAATCATTAATGGTCCATAGCAAAGTTGCATGTAACATAAAGTTCTTTCTAGCCGACGCATCAAAGGACTTCACTCCAGTTTCCCATAATTTCTTTAATTCTTCAATCAAAGGTTAGAGATAAATATCAATTGCATCTCCAAGACTGTTAGGACCAGGGATAAGCATCGACAAAATAAAGTTCTCTTTTTTCATGCATAGCCAAGGTGATAAATTATAAGGAATAAGTACCACAGGCCAAATGCTATATGGAGTTTTGGAATTTTCAAATGGTTGAAAACCATCAGTAGCAAGTCCAAGTCGAACATTACGAGGCTCAACGACAAAAGATTGGTAAAGTTCATCAAAAGTTTTCCATGCTATTGAATCAGCTGGGTGCCTCATTATACCATCATCAACTCTTTTGTCATGATGCCATGTCATCAAAGAAGATGTCTTTGAGGACATAAACAATCTTTGAAGTCTTGGCTTTAGAGGAAAATAACGTAAAATCTTATATGGCATCTTTTTTCCATTTCTTAATTTTATTTCTCCACTACGTTTATCCTCTTTTCACCTAGATGCACCACAAACTTTGCAAAATTCAAGAAGCTCATCATCCTTCAGATATAACATACAATTATTCTTACAAGCATCAATTTTCATGTAAGAAAGTTCAAGGTCCTGAATAATCTTGTTTGCTTCATAATATGAAGTTGGCAAGTTTGATTCATCAGGAAACAAATCTTCTTTCAACATTTTCAACAACATTATAAATGACTCATTACTCCAACGATCAATACTTTTAATGTGAAGTAATTTACTCACAGTAGAAAGTTTAGAAATTTATGAACCTTGGTATAGTGGTTGATCAAAATCCTTTAAGAGCCTATAGAATTTTTTTTGCTTCAGATTTGGTTTCTCCTCAACAAAATCACCAGCACCAGTTTCCATATTGTCTCTATCAAAATTGGGGTATAAATCTCTTAAAATACCATGTATTTCATCTTCACCATCACTATCTTCAATGTCATTATCATCTTCAAGCTCAGAATCTGAATGTGGCTCACCTAACCTCTCCCCGTGGTGATACCATAAAGTATAATTTTTTATTATTCCATATACTATTAAGTGTGATTTAACCAGCTCACGTGTTCCTGAATATGCATTATCACATTTGACACATGGATAACGTATTGTGTGTGTTTCTCCTAGTCTTGTAAAAGCATAATCCACGAATTTCTCCACTCCAAGTTTGTAAGCATCATCAAGTCGATCATTAATAAGTTGCATCCATTGTTTGTCAGGTGCCATAATCTAGTACATGCAAAATATATATACAACAAAATTATATTGACAAATAATGCAAAAGGAAGCAAAAGGTAAATGGAATGAAATTCATTTACTTAGAATATTAATTAAGAAACTATGAATATTAATATAGTTGAATTAATTAATATAATAGATCAATTAAGAATTGATGAATACATCGAATTGTCAATTAACTTATGTCAATATAATTTAACACAACTTGCACTCTTTGGAGTTTATGCGAATATTGGCTTGATTAACTATATTTCTGGTTTTTCTTGCACTAGTTCCGACATAATCAATCGTGTTCTTGCCATGGTTAGAAACTATAGTAACAGAGTTAACTTTTCTTTTTCCCTAGTTAAAAAGTCTTGCTTTTTGTCATCAAGAGCTTAAAACTAAGTACTTTCACAAGTTTCATTTTAAAAATAAATATGATAACTTGTTGGTTTATCAGCTACTAATTCTTATCTGTTTAATTAGTTTTTCAAGATATGAAGCTTCACTTTTAAGATAAACAGAGCTCCCTCAATGAGATTTGATGCTTATTACGTAAAAAGGGCAGCCAGGTGCACTAAAGCTCCCGCTATGTGCGGGGTTCAGGGATACCTATTATGTAATACTTTATTTTTTTAAGGATCTTTATTGTCTATCAGTTGGTAACCTTTGATAGTAAAGACATATTATACTTCCATAAAGTTTCATGATACTTTAGTATTCTGGTTGTTTATTTGGGTTATCCAGGAAGCTAGTCAATAAAGTTGCAGCTATGTACGGTGTATAATTCCTAATTTTTGTCTCTCCCAGGTAGAGGACTTCTGTACCCTGAAATATTCATTTCCAATCCTCAAAGAATTTATCGTAAATCAACAATATATAATTAGTCAACTGTAATGCTCACCTTTTATTTCATTTTTAGTTCTTAGTACAATTTTTATTGCAATTGAAACCAATTTCCATTAACTCGGGACAAAATCGTTGTTTCCACAATTAGCTCCATGATATTTCATTTAGCCATGGTCAGTAGTCCACTGTCATTGTAACCAAATGTATAAGTATTCCGAAAGGTTCTTAGTAGCAGCTGTCAAGCTTCGTCTTTTACTTCACATAGATTTTCACTTCTTTCCCTCATAGCAGGACCAAGTCACTCTTCAGCATTGAGAACTTAATTCTGAAAAATGTCCAACTTTTGTGCTGTCTATTTTCTAAATCTTGTTGCGAAGCCGCGAGGCAACTGATTTTTAGCTTGAACTTTGATACCAAATATATAATTGTAGAAGGAACTAAGCTGTTGGAGTTTGATAAGAGTCTAGCTATCTCAGGTTTACATGACATACCAAAATATTCTTTCTGTTTCTGCATAAACTATCAACTTCACATTGAGAAACTCAGATGCTTAGGCTTAGAATCACCAAAAGATTTCACAGTTAATTGCTGGAAATGACAACCTTATATGTATTCTAATTCAAAAACTTTTAGGTATTGTCAATAAGTGTAGAAATTAGCCAAAAATGCAGAGCAGTCTTTTCTAAAAGTACCACAATGATGTCTCAAACATCCAAGTGCATAGCACAACCTAAACCATTTTACTGAATAGAACAAAAAGACATTTTTCTGCAGCAAAGACAAAATTATATTTTTCCAAATTTCAAATTTTTCGATCATAAATAAGTAGATTGTGAGAATGGAAAATAGCCAACTAATGCCTAGCAGCTAAAACCTAAGAGCAGAAAACGAAATCACCAAAGAATTCTTCTACGGAACAATTATCACAATTACCACATTATTAGGAACATAAACATAAAAAAGAACAACTGCTAGTATCACAATTACTGTTGCTTTAGATAAAAGATCCAAAATTAATAACACAAATATAAGCTTAATTATTCATGTTGTCCTCCTTTTCCCTTTTCTTTTTCTTTTGTTCAATTTGAATAGCTAACAAAGATTGACATAATGAATTAAGTCTTTATGTTCCCAACATATACTAGAAGTAGTGCTTCGAGTTATCTTCGGCACTTTGTTATAGTAGATAGACACGGGACAGAAAATAGTTATAGAAAATAAACTAGTTTTTCTATTTAAAACTATATAGCTGATGCTTGCCCATCAAATTTATTGTTCTGTCCATATCTAATATAAAAAAGTCAGAGAGATAATACCATGTTTATCCATAGAAATAGAACAAGGGAAAAGGAATATAACACAACGGGAGGATCCAAAATCAATGCAGAAACTTAGCTTTGACGATAGAGGAGAACAAACCTGAGACCTGTTTTAAAATACAATCACGACCAGATCCAAAAAATTGGTCAAGATTTTAACCTCCAAACAAGTTACGAATTCGATAGAATCCAATATTTTGGAGTCGAGCTAATACCATATATTTGTACAAAATAATTCTAAACAAAGATATATAATTGCATTTTAGAGTCACTCTTCAACTACAGAGGATATCACAGCGCAGTTGGGATATACAAAGAAGGAATAACATCTAATTCTATTTAATTGGTGTAACGAAGGAACAAATTCTTTGGTCTTATTCTTCGTAATCCTCATAATTATTTTTGCTAAAAAAATTATCTTTTTTCCAGTAGACTATAAGTAGAATGGGCAGAGAGAAAAGAGAAATGATTCTTGTTTGTGGGATTTGGTGTTGCTTACCTTTGAAAATGAGTCCAAAGTCATTAAGCTTACACGAAATATTAACTTATAACCCTTTGCTTTTCTTCTTCAAGATGCTAAATTACAGTACCCAAAATCATCGCCATTTCTTTAAGCAACTTCTCTTCCAACTCAACCTTTGATGAGTTAGCATTTTGTATTTTCCTATTGAAAAGAAAATGAACAAACTCAAAACAAACTAATTATCACCAAGGAGTGTGATTAGATGGACGAATCCACCCCTAAACAGAGGTGAACTTTGCAATATTTATAGTTTCAGCTTATTTTTGGTCCACCAGGTTTTTTTCTTTCATTGTTACGTAATATTATCTATAGCCAGAATATTTATCCTATATTTTACTATCCAATATGAGAACTGACAACACACGAAGAAGGGTGTATGTTAATTTGCAGAAATCAAGATTCATTTTTTTCGGTATCAAAGATATCTTCCTACATAATATATCAACATTCCTAAAAGAAAATTATTTCATCTCTATAATAAGTTACAAGGCATAGAAAAGGAAAATAAGAAATGAAACAACTACTACTATTTGTTAAGAAATTTTTAAGATTTCTATTTCTCCAATTTACTTTGAAAATAAATAAATAAAACTTCTGCTCTCAAGATGAATACAATATGCAATCGAACCCAATTCCAAAAAGCAATCTACTCTTAAGATGAATACACATAGCTATTATATAACGAGTAAAATTCATAGAAAATAAAGAAACAACTCATGCACATTCAACCTCAATATTCCTAAAACCTAGATGTAACTATAAATTTGGAGCATATATAATTATAAGAAGAAACACAATATTTGAAAATCAGAGAGAGAATTGATAACATAAAAATGTGCCCGATTTCATAATAATTTATTACAAGTTTAGAGCTTACCTTGATGAGAAGGAGAATAAAACTGTAATGACCCGGCTGGTCGTTCCGTGAGATTAGCCCCGTTTTCCCTGTTTCTGATTTGTCATGTGTTGCCTAGCCTATTTATGATGTGCTGGGTCGGTTGGTTCGGGTTCGGAGTGGTCGTGGTGAGAATTGACACACTTATCTCTTAAATTGGCTTAATAGTTGAAAAAGTCAACCGGGAGTTGACTTATAGGTAAACGACCTCGGAATGTGGATTTTATGGCTTGGATAGCTTCGTTAGGTGATTTGGGACATACGAGTGTGTTCGGAATATTTTTCGGAGGTCCGAAATAGAATTAGGCTTGAATTGGCGAAATTTAGTTTTTGGCGATCTCCGGTCGGCAGTGGAAAATTAGCTATCTGGGACGGAATAGAATTTCAGAAGTTGGAGAAGGTTCGTAGAGTCTTTTTGGATGTGTGTGCAAATTTTCACGTCATTCGGACGAAGTTTGGTTAGTTTCGGCATCGTTGGTGATTTTCGGAAGTTTGAAGATCCTTAGGCTTGAATCATGGATTGATTGGGTGTTTCGAGGTTATTTTGGGTGTTCCAAGGGTTCGACGAAATCCAAGTGATCACTTAAGACTTTTTGGTATGTTTGGTTGGGGTCCCGAGGGCCTCAGATGATTTTGAGTGGTTGACGGGAAGTTGGGAAATTTATTTTGCTGCTGAGTTTTATTGTTGTTGTCATTTCCGTACTTGCGGATTTTGGACCGCAGGTGCGAGCCGCAGAAGCGACAAGGGGGATCGCACATGCGGAATATGGTCCTCAGGAGAACAACCGCAGATTCGATTATTAGGACGTATCTGCGGAACCGCAGGTGTGATGCCTGGTCCGCAGATGCGGGATTTTAGGCCATTAACAAGAAACCGTAGATGCGGTGGTCTGGACTGCATAAGAGGTCCGCAAATGAGGAGAAATGGGTTGCGGGTGCGAGATGCCTAGGCAGAAAGTATATAAGGTGGACTTCGCGAATTTTGGGTTATCCTCCACCATTTGTATCCGGAGTTGAAACATTTTGGAGGGTTTTAAAGAGGGAATCAAGGGGGTTTTCGTTGAGGTGAGTTTCTTGAACCTAAAACTCGATTCTATGTTGAATTTTAGTTGTTTAATCATGAAATCTATGAGATTCAGGGTGCGAAATAAGGAAGTTAGGGCTTGATATTGGAGAGGTAAAATTTGGGATTCGAGGGGTCGTTTGAGATCCGATTTTGATGTTCTTGGTATGTATGGACACGTGGGAGGATAAGGGTTCTTGTGATGTGATTTTTATGGGATTCTGAGTTGTGGGCCCCGGGGTCGGCTTTGGCCAATTTCGGGATTTTTGAGTTAATTTGATAATTTTTGTATGACTTTAATTCCGTTAGCGTATATTGATGATAATGTACTGATTTTGGTTAGATTTGGAGTGATCGGAGGTCGAGTCTAGAGGCAAAGGCATTGTGTGCTAGGATTTTTGCCGGTTTGAGGTAAGTAACATTTCCAAACTTGGTTCTGAGGGTTCGAAACCCCGAATTAAATGTTATATGATGATAATTAAGGTGACGCACATGCCAATTGACAGGTGTGCGGGCGTGCACCGTGTGAATTGTGGCCTGGATCATCACATGTCACCATTTAGGAGCTATTATGGATGGATATACGTACTCCTATCAATGTGATTAATATGATATACCAGAAATCATGCTAAATACTATGTTAAGGCCTCACGCCGGAAATGTTGAGACCCGAGTGGTCATATATCACTGTCTTCTCATGTGTTTTATTTGATGTTTATTTCTCAGTTCTGTCATAGCATATCATATCATGTCTCAATCTCGGTAGTTGTCAATTTTGTACATTTATCATTGATTCAGGCTAGTTTATGCTTCTGTGAGCACATGTGAGCGAGACTGGAGAGTGATGACTGAGTGAGGCTGAGAGCCTGTTATTGAGAGACAGTTATGAGATTGGACTGCACACCGCAACGAGATATTGATTAGGCCTTCGTTAGCTTGTTACAACGCTTAGGCTAATAGGAGCCCCTCCGGAGTTTTTACACCCCCAGTGAGCGCATTGATATCTGAGGGATGGATCTTCCATGGACATGGATCTTGTCCGAAGTTGATAATGTGTGAGGGATGGATCGTCCCTGGACGTGGATCTTGTCCGGGTGTTGTATTCCGGAGATGGATCTTCTCCGTGGGTCTGGATTGGCCTTTCCTTAGTAACGGTTGACCGCAGTCACCAGTGTTTATGCATATTCCGGGATGGATCTTCCCTGGGCTTGAGAGCCATATACAATACTGAGTGGACATTCGTGTGAGAGTTGTGAACACAATGTGCATTTCCACAGTGTTGATACATTGACATGTAGAGTATACTGAGTTATACGTGGGATACTGATCATACCTGATATATTTTGTGTTCATTATCTGATAAAACTGTGAGCATGTCTAATTTCTGTACGCTGTCTTCTTATAATAGCTGAGGTTTAGTCCGTCACTACTTCTCAGCCCATAGTTTGGGTTCTTTACTTCTGAGTTGGTGTACTCATGTTACCCCTGCACCTTTTGTGCAGATCCAGGTACATCGGGACCCGGGAGTGGTTGCTGAGTCGCTGTCAGAGTTTCTTTCGGAGTCGTCGTAGTAGTAGATGGCGATCGCAACCTCGTCTACTCTTTATTTATCTTCCTGTCACATTTTTATTATTTCAGACTATGTTGTCTATTTTGTATTTCGACATTCTTATGTTGTAGTAGCTCCTTACTCGGTGACACAAGATTTGGGATCAGATCTTAATTATGTTTTAAATGATGATAAACGTTTAAATAGATTTTTAATGACACTTTTGGCTACTAAATTTATGATTTTTCATAAAATAACTTTAATCCAAATGAAGTGTATGGCTTGCCTGATTCCACGACATGCGTCATCACGACTAAGTGTTTTGGGGCCGTGACAAGTTGGTATCATAGCCTAGGTTATATGGGTCTCACCAGCCATGAGCAGGTTTAGTAGATTCTTGCGGATTTGTACGTCTTTACCTATCTTCGAGAGGCTACAAAATCTTTAGGAAAATCTCACATTCTTGAATTCTGTCACGCGAATTTGTTGATTCTAGAAAATAAACTTCTGTTGTTTCAATCCCTCACAGATGGTGAGGAAAGCGATATCGATCGGGGTGACCATACACCAGTTAGGTCCGTGAGAGACCGAGACCGCGGTCGAGGTCATGGTAGAGGGAGGGGTGTCGCCCGCGCAGCAGCCGGGGCAATACTTGTGGATCCTCCAAATGTTCCAGATCAGGTCACAGCTGCTGATGTATCAGTGGGACCGGCTCAGGCACCGGCATCGCCTATTGTGATTCCGGGTCTTCAGGAGATTGTGTCCCAGATTCTGACAGTGTGCACCAGTCTAGCACAGGCAGTTGCTGTTTCCACCAAAGCCGCCACTTCTCAGGCCGGGGGAGGCACTCAGACTTTAGCTGCCCGGACACCTGAGCAATTTATTCAGAGGTTCCAGACACCAGGGGCAGCTCCAGCCCTGTCGGTCGCCCCAGCTCAGGATTTTGTGATCCCAGTTATGCCAGATGACGAGCAGTGCAGGTTGGAGAAATTTTGTAGACTTCCGCCTCCGACTTTTAGTGGTATTGAGGGAGGATTCCCAGGGATTCATAGAAAAGTGTCAGAGGATTCTTCGCACAACTGGGATCTTGGAGACCAGTGGGGTCTCGTTTACTACTTTCCAGTTCTTAGGAGTTGCACTCACTTGGTGGGAGGCTTATGAGAGGCGTAGTCCTGTTGTTGCAGCGCCCCTTACCTGGCATGATTTCTCCATTCTTTTCTTGGAGAAGTATGTATCATAGTCCCGTAGGGAGGAGCTGTGTAGGCAGTTCGAGCAGTTGCGTCAAGAGGACATGACCGTGATGCAGTATGAGATGAGGTTCTCTGAGTTGACCCGTCATGCTATCTGGCTAGTTCCCACGAATAAGGAGAGGATCATGGGTTTGTTGATGGCATCACTTATCAGCTACGGATTTTTCTGACCAGGGAAAGGGTATCTAGCGCTCCTTTTGAGGAGGTGGTTGACATTTCCAGAGAGATTGAGTCAGTTCTCCGCTAGGAGCGAGTCCAGAGGGAGGCCAAGAGGCCTCGAGGATGTGGTAGTTTCGGTTGTGTTCATTCAGGAGGACAGTCCCAGCACAGCAGAGGCCGCTCATTTAGGCCTCCTCAACAAGTCCGCTCCGCTTACAGTGGTGCATCATCGGGGCATGGTCCCCGCAGTTCTTATTCAGGCAATTCATCATTCAGTGCCCTTCCAACCCAGAGTTCATCTCTTGCACCATCGGTTCAGGGTTCCTCGGTGCATGGTCCTTCTAGTGGCTATTTAGGTACCAGGGGTTCCCTTCAGTCCCCACCGTCATTTGTCGAGAGGGGTTGTTTTGAGTGTGGTGATATGGGTAATATCAAGAGGTTTTGTCTCTGTCTTTCGGGTGGTTCATTCCAGCAGCAGAGCCAACCGTCAACTTTAGCACCAGTTACTACCCCACCCGCCGAGGCATCTAGGGGTAGGGGTCAGTCAGCTAGGGGCCTCCCTAGAGGGGGAGGTCGATCAGGTGGTGGTCAGGCTCGCTTTTATGCACTCCCAGCCAGACCAGATGCTATGGCCTCAGATGCAGTGATTAAAGGTATTGTCTAAGTCTGTCACCGATATGCCTCGGTATTATTTGATCCTGGTTCCACGTATTACTATGTTTCATCATACTTCACTCATGTTCTGGATATGCCCCGTGAATCCTTAGTTACATCGGTTCATGTGTCGACTCCGGTGGGCGATACTATTGTGGTGGACCGTGTGTATCGGTCATGTGTGATATCTATTAGGGGTTTGGAGACCCGAGTGGATCTGTTATTGCTTAGCATGGTTGACTTTGATGTGATATTGGGCATGGATTGGCTATCTCCGTGTCATACTGTTCTAGATTGTCACGCTAAGACCGTAACTTTAGCGATGCCAGAATTTCCGTGGGCCGAGTGAAGAGGTTCACTTGAGTATGTGCCTAGTAGGGTGATTCTTACCTGAAGGCCTAGCGTATGGTAGAGAAAGGGTGTTTGTCATATTTGTCTTTTGTGAGGGATGTCAGTGTTGAGACTCCCGCTATTGATACTGTTCCTGTGGTCCTTGATTTTCCGGACGTGTTCCCTGCAGACCTTCCAAGCATGCTTCCTGAAAGGGATATTGATTTTAGTATTGAATTGGTGCCGGGCACTCAGCCTATTTCTATTCCACCGTATCGTATGGCACCGACGGAGTTGAAGGAATTGAAAGAGCAGCTTCAGGAACTCCTAGATAAGGGGTTCATTCGGCCTAGTGTGTCATCTTGGGGTGCACCAGTGTTGTTTGTGAAGAAGAAGGATAGTTCCATGAGGATGTGTATTGACTACAGGCAGTTGAACAAGGCTACAGTCAAGAATAAGTATCCTTTGCCTCGTATTGATGATTTGTTTGACCAGCTTCAGTGAGCCAGGGTGTTCTCTAAGATTCATTTGAGATCCGGGTATCATCAGCTAAAGATTCGGGATTCTGATATTCCCAAGTCAGTGTTCAGGACCCGTTATGGTCATTATGAGTTTATGGTGATGTCTTTTGGGCTGACTAATGCCCCAGCAGCATTCATGCATTTGATGAACAACGTGTTTCAGCCGTACTTGGACTCCTTTGTTATTGTGTTCATTGATGACATCCTGGTATATTCTCGTAGCTAGGAGGAGCTTGCTCAGCATTTGAGAGTTGTTTTACAGAGATTGAGGGAGGAGAAACTTTATGTAGAATTCTCCAAGTGTGAGTTTTGGCTTGGCTCAGTAGCTTTCTTGGGGCACGTAGTGTCCAGTGAGGGTATTCAGGTTGATCTGAAGAAGGTAGAGGCGGTGCAGAGTTATCCCAGACCATCCTCAACTACAGAGATTAGGAGCTTCCTTGGTGTGGCGGGGTATTACCATCGCTTTGTGGAGGGGTTTTCTTCTATTGCTTCGCCCTTGACCAAATTGACCCAGAAGGGTGCTGCATTTAGGTGGTCGGACGAGTGTGAGGAGAGCTTTCAGAAGCTCAAGGATGCTTTGACCACAACTCCAGTGTTAGTATTGCCATCAACTTCGGGTTCTTATACCATATATTGTAATGCCTCGAGGGTAGGCAATGGTTGTGTATTGATGCAGGAGGGTAGGGTGATTGCCTACGCCTTGCGCCAGTTGAAGACTCATGAGAAGAATTACCCAGTGCATGATTGCGAGCTAGCATCCAT
Source organism: Nicotiana undulata (assembly GCA_005239495.1). Lineage (NCBI taxonomy): Eukaryota > Viridiplantae > Streptophyta > Magnoliopsida > Solanales > Solanaceae > Nicotiana > Nicotiana undulata. Next base: position 18,077 of record ML277050.1, on the reverse strand, counting down.
TGTTCACGTAATGAAGATCTGGCATCATTATTTGTACGGGGTGCATTGTGAGGTTTTTAGTAATCACCGTAGCCTGCAGCGTCCGTTTAAGCAGAAAAATTTGAATTTGCATCATAGGAGATGGTCTGAGCTCCTCAAGGACTATGATATCATTATTCTATACCATCCGGGGAAGGCCAATGTAGTGGCCGATGCCTTCAGTCGTAGAGAAGAGACTTTGGGGAGTCTAGCATATCCTCCTACAGTAGAGAGACCATTGGCACTTGATGTTCAGGACTTAGCGGGTCAGTTGGTGAGATTGGATCTATCAGAGCCCCGCCGGGTAATGGCTTGTGTAGCCTCCAGGTCTTCTCTTTATGACTGTATCATAGAGCACCAGTGTGATGAACCACACTTGCTTGTTCTTCAGGATAGGGTCCGGCGAGGTGACGCTAGGGATGTAGTTAATGATGATGATGAGGTTATGAGGATGCAGGGTCGGATATGTGTGCCTAATGTGGATGGGCTTTGAGATTTGATTCTAGCAGAGGCCCACAACTCGCGATACTCCATCCATTCGGGTGCCGCGAATATGTATCAGGATCTGAGACAAAATTATTAGTGGAGGCGGATGAAGAAGGATATTGTTGGATTTGTAGCTCAGTGTCTCAACTGTCAGAAGGTCAAGTATGAGCACCAGAGACCAGGCGGATTGCATCAGAGGTTAGATATTCCGGAGTGGAAGTGGGAGTGGATCACCATGGACTTTGTAGTTGGGCTCCCATGGACTTCGAGGAAGTTCGATGCCATTTGGGTTATTGTGGATCGACTGACCAAGTCCGCGCACTTCATTCCTGTTGGTACTACTTATTCTTTGTAGCAGTTAGCTGAGATTTACATCTGGGATATTGTCTGGTTGCATGGAGTTCTAGTTTCTATCATTTCTGACAGAGGTATTCAGTTCACATCGCAGTTTTGGAGGGCCGTGCATAGGGAGTAGGGTGCTTAGGTTGAGTTGAGCACACCGTTTCATCCTCAGACTGACGGGCAGTCAGAGCGCACTATTCAAATTCTGGAGGACACGTTGCGTGCTTGTGTCATTGATTTTGGGGTTCATGGGACCTGTTTCTGCCACTCGCGGAGTTTGCATATAATAATAGTTATCAGTCGAGTATCCAGATGACTCCGTATGAGGCTTTTTATGGGAGGAGGTGTAGATCTCTAGTCGGTTGGTTTGAGCCCGGTGAGGCTAGGCTATTGGGCACAAATTTGGTTCAGGATGCATTGGATAAGGTGAAGTTGATTCAGGAGCGGCTTCGCATGACGCAATCTAGGCAAAAGAGTTATGCGGACCGGAAGGTCCGAGATGTGTTTTTTATGGTTGGGGAGAAGGTGCTACTGAAGGTGTCACCCATGAAGGGTGTTATGCGGTTCAGGAAGAGGGGCAAGTTGAGTCCCCGGTTCATTAGGCCTTTTGAGGTGCTTTATAGGGATGGAAAGGTGGCTTATAGACTTTCTTTTCCACCCATCTTATCGAGTGTTCATCCGGTGTTTCATGTTTCCATGCTTCAGAAGTATGTTGGTGAACCGTCTCATGTTTTGGACTTCAGCACGGCTCAGCTTGAGGGTGATATGTCTTATGATGTAGCGCCAGTGGCTATTTTGGGTCGTCAGGTCAGAAGGTTGAGGTCTAAGGATATATCTTCAGCGAAGGTGCAGTGGAGAGGGCAGCCGGTGGAGGAGGCCACCTGGGAGACCGAGAGGGAGATGCGAAGCAGATATCCTCAATTATTTGAGACCCCAAGTATGTTTCTAGACCCGTTTGAGGATAAATGTTTGTTTAATAGGGAGAAAATGTAACGACCCGGCTGGTCGTTTCATAGATTAGCCCCGTTTCCCATGTTTCTGCTTAGCCGTGTGTTGCTTAGCCTATTTATGATGTGTTGGGTCGGATTGTTCAGGTTCGGAGTGGTCGTAGTGAGAATTGAGACACTTAATCTCTTAAATTAGCTTAATATTTGGAAAAGTCAACCGAGAGTTGACTTATAGGTAAACAACCTCGGAATGTAGATTTTATGGCTCGGATAGTTTTGTTAGGTTATTTGGGACCTAGGAGTGTGTTCTGAAATTTTTCGGAGGTCCGGAGTAGAATTAGGCTTGAATTGGCGACATTGAGTTTTTGGCGATCTCCGGTCGGCAGTGGAAAATTAGATATCGGGGCCGGAATAGAATTCTGGAAGTTGGAGCAGGTTTGTAGTGTCATTTTGGATGTGTGTGCAAATTTTCAGGTCATTTTGACGAAGTTTGGTTAGTTTCGGCATTGTTGGTGATTTTCGGAAGTTTGAAGATCCTTAGGCTTGAATCATGGGTTGATTGGGTGTTTCGATGTTATTTTTGGTGTTCCGAGGGTTCGAATAAGTTCGAGTGATCATTTATGACTTGTTGGTATGTTTGGTTGGGGTCCCGAGGGCCTCGGGATGGTTTTGAGTGGCCGACGGGAAGTTGGGAAATTTATTTTGCTGCTGAGTTTTGTTGTTGCTGTCATTTCCGCAACTGCGGATTTTGGACCGCAAGTGCGAGCCGCAGAAGCGACAAGGGGGATCGCAGATGCGGAATATGGTCCTTAGGAGTAGAACCGCAGATGCGGTTATTTGGACGCATCTGCGGGACTGCGGGTGCGATGCCTGGTCCGCAGATGCGGGATTTGGGCCATTAATGAGAAACCGCATATGCGGTGGTCTTGACCACATAAGCGGTCCGCAGATGCGGAGAAATGGGCCGCAGGTGCGAGATGCCTTGGCAAAAAGTATATAAGGTGGACTTCGAGAAAATTGGGTTATCTTCCATAATATTTATCCGGAGTTGAAGATTTTTGGAGTGTTTTGAAGTGGGAATCAAGGGGGGTTTCATTGAGGTGAGTTTCTTGAACCTAAAACTCGATTCTATGTTGATTTTAAGTTGTTTAATCAGGAAATCTATGAGATTAAGGATGCAAAATTGGGAAGATATGGCTTGATATTGGAGAGGTAAAGTTTGAGATTTGAGAGGTCGTGTGAGGTCTGATTTTGATGTTCTTAGTATGTATGGACTCATGGGAGGATAAGGGTTCTTGTGATATGATTTTTATGGAATTCCGAGCCATGGGCTCGAGGGTTCGGTTTGGCTAATTTCGAAAATTTTGAGTTAATTTGATAATTTTCGTATGAGTTTCATTCCGTTAGCGTATATTGACGACAATATACAGATTTTGGTTAGATTTGGAGCGGTCGGAGGCCGAGCCTAGAGGCAAAGAGATTGTGGACTAGGATTTTTTCCGGTTTGAGGTATGTAACGTTTTCAAACTTGGTTCTTAGGGTTTGAAACCCTGAATTAAATGCTATATGACGATAGTTAAGGTGACGCACATGCCAAGTGACGGGCGTGTGGGAGTGCACCATGTGAATTGTGGCCTGGCTCATCCCATGTCACCGTTTAGGAGCTATTATGGATGGATATTTGTACTCCTATCAATGTGGTTAATATGTTATACAAGAAATCATGTAAAATACTATGTTAAGGCCTCACACTGGAAATGTTGAGACCCAAGTGGTCATAGCATATCATATCATGTCTCAGTCTCGGTAGTTGTCAATTTTGTACATTTATCATTGATTCGTGCTTGTTTATGCATCTGTGAGCCCATGTGTGCGAGACTGGAAAGTGATGACTGAGTGAGGCTGAGAACCTGTTATTGAGAGACAGTTATGAGATCGGACTGCACACCTCATCGAGATATTGATTATGCCTTCGTTGGCTTGTTGCAGCGCTTGGGCTAATAGGAGCCCCTCCAGAATCTTTACAACCCCAGTGAGCGCATTGATATTTGAGGGATGGATCTTCCCTGGACATGGATCTTGTCCGAAGTTTATGATGTGAGGGATAGATCGTCCCTGGACATGGATCTTGTCTTAGTATTGTATTCCGGAGATGGATCTTCTCCGTGAGGCTGGATTGGCCTTTCGTCAGTACTAGGTGACCACGATCACCAGTGTTTATGCATATTCCGGGATGGATCTTCCCTGGGCTTGAGAGCCATATACAATACTGAGTGGAATTCCGTGTGAGAGTTGTGAGCACTATGTGCATTTCCACACTGTCGATATATTGGCATGTAGAGTATACTGAGTTATACATGGGATACTGATCATACCTGCCATATTCTGTGTTAATTATCTGATAAAACTGTGAAAATGTCGAATTTCTGTACGTTGTCTTCTTATAATTGCTGAGGTTTAGTCCATCACTACTTCTCAGCCCATTGTTTGGGTTCATTACTTCTGAGTTGGTGTACTCACATTACCCCTGCACCTTGTGAGCAGATCCATGTACATCGGGACTCGGTAGTGGTTGCTGAGTGGCTGTCAGTGTTTCTTTCGGAGTCGTCGAGATAGCACCTGGCGATCGCAACCTCGTCTTCTCCTTCTTTATCTTCCTGTCGAATTTTTATTATTTCAAACTATGTTTTCTATTTTGTATTTCGACATTCTTATGTTGTAATAGCTCATGACTCGGTGATAACAGATCTGGGATCGGGTTTTAATTCTGTTTTAAATGATGATAAAAGTTTAAATAAATTTGTAATGACATTTTTGGCTACTACATTTATGATTTTTCTGAAAATCACTTTAATCCAAACGAAGTGTGTGGCTTGCCTGATTCTATGATAGGCACCATCAGGATCGAGTGTTTTAAGGTCGTGACAAAAACCCTAGGTTGCAGAGAGGAACCCAAATTCTGATTCTTCGTAGAGTCCAATTTGTGAGATGTTAGCTATCTGCTCTGTAACTGTAAGTTATAAGATACGTACTCTTTTGTTTTTTTTGGGGGGGGGGGGGGGGGGGGGGGGGGGGTGGG
>ML277049.1:0-11166 GCA_005239495.1 Nicotiana undulata | reverse complement strand
TTATTTCACCTTTCTTTCCGTTTCCAAAGGAGACATTTCCTCCTTTGAGGTTTTCAGGTGAAATGAACCGTTCTGTGTTCCCTGTCATATGCTTAGACCAACCACTATCCAAAAACCAAAACTAGATGCCTCCCTTCACTTGTACCTTCAAAAGAAATCAGGGGTTAGTTTTAAGAACCCGAACTAGTTTGGGCCCCTTTCCATGAGAGAATGGATGAATCAGATTTTTTCTGGCCCAATTTGGTAGCCAATTTTTCTTTATAATGAATCCCTTATTTTTCTGACTGGCCTTTTCTTTTGCAGAACACTCTTATTTAGAGTGGCCAGTCTTCCCACAATGGGTGCAAATTTTATTTTCAAGGAGAGTGAGATACTTGCTTTTGGGATCCCATTTAGTCAATTGACTCCCAAAACCAAGCCCTCTCCGGTTGCTACTATGATTCTCTTGGAGCCATATTAAAGCATCAGAAGACTTATTCCACTTACGTGTTCTATCAAATTCATGTTTGACTTTGCCAAGTTCTTCTTTAAGAGACTTTATCTGCTCATCTTTGGCATACATTTTATCTTTCAATTTACCTAAGTCTTCTTCTAACTTCGCATGAGAGTGATCAACTACCTTTTTACTGGATCCTAGTCTTAACTTTAAATTTTCAGATTTTAGTTCTAGAATCTCAGTTTCGAGTGGTTGAACCTGGTTCATCAAGACAGTGTTTTTCTTTTCAGATTCACTGACCCTTATTTCCAGGTCCATGCATTTTGCTCTCAGCATTGCACACTCTTTAGATAGTTGATCTTTCTCTTTAGTTGTCTCCTCAGAATCATCAATGAAGTCAAGTAGCAACTCAGAGAGTTTCTCCTTAGATAGAAACTTTATTTTTGTTTTAAGATGTGAGATACTTACCTGTGGTTCTTCATAAGTCTCCTCATCAGATTCTCCAATTGCCATGAGAGCTTGATCTTCTGTCTCACCATCTTCTGATTCTTCATCTGAACTTTCCCCCCAAGCAGCAACCATAGCCTTTGTAGTAGTTTTCTTGGGTCGGACCAGTTCCTTCTTCCAGTTCTTTATTTCATATCTCTCCTTACTCCATTCTACTTCCCACTGGGGGCAGTTCTTGATGAGATGATCAATTTTTCCACACTTGTAGCATCCCTCATTAGCTGTCCTTTCTGGAGCCTTTTCCTTGTTGAAGTTTCCCCCTCTAGAGATGCCTTTCTTCCTCATGAGAAAGTTTCTGAATTCTTTGGTGATCATGGCCATCTCATCATCCTCCAGATCTGCTCCCTCTGTGATCCTTAGTGCTAGACTTCTTTCTTTCTTTGGGGCATCCATTTTCATGGTCTGCCTTCTGAGTTCATAAGCAGTAAGGTTGCTAATCAACTCATCTAGTCTAAGGGATGCCATATTTTTGGATTCATGAATGGCAATTATCTTGCTTTCCCAGGAGATAGGCAGAACCCTTGTCAAGATCTTCTCAACCTTGTCTTCTTCAAGGATGACTCTTCCAAGGACTTGAGTTCATTAGTCAAGGTTGTGAACCATGTGTACATCTCCTGAATTGTTTCACCTTCCTTCATAGTGAAGTTTTCATACTGAGAGTATAGCAATGTACCTCTAGACCTCTTCAGTTGAGCTGTTCCTTCATGCGCCACTTGTAGAGTATCCCAGATTTCCTTGGCAGTTGTGCAACTTTGGATTCTGCTGTATTCATTTGGGCCTAGTCCACAAACTAGCCACTTCTTGGCCTTGGCATTCTTCTCCCATTTTTTCAGATCCTCAGCTGTGCAGTCAGCCCTAGGTTTAGGCATATCTACTCCTTCAGCAGTTTTCTTCATTGTTGCAAGTGGTCCATCAGTGACTATGTCCCAGAGTTCATAGTTCTCTCCAATAAGGTGATCCTTCATTCTATTCTTCCACCAAGAATAGTACTGGCCGTTGAAGAGTGGTGGCCTTGTAGTTGATTGTCCTTCCTAGTTCCCAGGTGGTGCACTCATCTTGATCTTTTCCTAGGTGTTAGCCTCTTCAAGGATAACCCGCTCTGATACCAATTGATGTTTTAGACTTCAATACTACACAATATTATAAGTTAATTGTGCAGTACCCAATTGTCGAGTGCTGTCTAATAAGAAGAACCAAGCTCTTTTTAGTCTACTACTTACTACTATTTGCGGAATAATTAAGCAGTAATAGTAAAGACACAGAGATTTTTACGTGGAAAACACCTGGCTCAAAAGGTGAAAAAACCACGACCTACTCCTCAGTAGGATTTGCTCAAACTCTTCACTAAACTCTGAGCCAAAACGGACTTACAAAATAAACTCTTTTGTAATCCTAGGACTAACTCTAATCCTCTTTGTATCAACTAGCCTCTAGCTAATTTCTACAGAATTCAAGCTAACTCTAACTTTATAAGTTTGTACCTATTACNCTCAACTTCCTTCCTCTATTCCTGTCCTAGCTGAAAGAAACTTCTATCTTCTCTTATCAATTTGCAACCTTTTCGTATTAGGAGACATTCTCTTAGTTCTTTGATACTTAGCAATCACTGATATCTCCTAGACTTGTATGATTTTTGATCAAACTGCTTCATTTGGAAGTGTATGCTATGATGGACCTGGTTCAACTGGACGCCTTTTGTCAATATTCAAAACCCATTCAGTGACATGGTCCAACAATAGGACATCTCAGATCCACGCCTACGAAAGCCTGTAGGATAAGTAAAATCTTGCAAAATGGTAAAACTATGCTTTGCTTGACTATTTGTGAACTGTCTAGATTCAACAGATCCTAAAATCAGTAGGCAAACAGATTAGGTCTCCATTGCCTAATAAAATATTGCACGTAGTCTATTTTCATGCTCACTTAGATATCCTGCTTTAGGACTTTGAAATGTCTGAAAATCCTGTTGTTTGAGACGTGCAAATTACTTGCTTATTTGAGGAGGTAAATATGAGCACCCCCTTAATTTTTTGTTTATGTGAATGTCCTACCTGTTTTAATTGTCGCTTAGATTTTCTCCCTTTTAAGCACCTTAGGAGAATCTAGAACTGCCTTAACTAGAGGTCCTAAACACCTCCAGGGCCATGAGTAAGGGATGGGTAATGTACGCATAGAGTACGCTTAATTAGAACGCTTATATAACCACTAAGGGGAGGGTAATTGGGTAGTAAAAGGATATGATGACTTGTGCGCTAATGCCACCTGTAACCCCTCTAATTGAGGAAGGTTTACCGGGTATTGCATAGATGTGATCCTATAGGCTAATAAACCTAGGACCTCTCTTATTCTTTCTTTTTAATAATACATATGTGCTTAACTTCTTTATTTGCTTAATGACTAATTCACAAAATGAGTTTGGCCGGGACCCACCGTTGTGGACCTCGAGGGGTGCCTTACACCTTCCCCTCAAGGTAATTTCAAGCCCTTACCCAATCTCTCGTAGCACAAATTGGTTTATCTGAGTTACTTGCATTAGGTGTCCTAACGCACCTTAAATTCGTTAGGTGGTGACTCTTCAATTTCTATACCCCTTTCCCAAAGAAAATGAGTTATCCCAAAGAATGTCGAAACCCCGACTCCGCTGAAAAGAGGAAAAAAGGGGGCCCGACGGCATGGCGACTCTGTTGGGGACTTTAGGCTTTTACCATAACAATTTTTCTTTGTGAATTAGTCTAAACATGCTTTACTCTGTTGATACATGTGCACCCTTTCCCTTTCCCTTTATGTGAACTTAACTATTTTTTAAAGTATATATTTCCTTACTCGAAACTGACTTGTTTCTTTGTTTTCCCTCTTAATGTCTTTCAATTATAAATACTGTATTTATTGTTTTCCTAACGTGCAAATACGTGACAACATGCTATTTAATGCTGCACAAAATCATGCTCAACATCATATTCCACTCGTGCGTGATCAATCCTATAGCAACGCTTGATGAGTGGTTGCGCTCTTCCAATATATCACCCGTTAAATTCGGAAAGGCTTATTTGCGGTAAAACTAGTCGATCAGTAGTGCAATCGATGGTTCCGTGCCTTTATTCCTCAAGTTGTCCGCTTGAGGGTACCAATCTAGACCCCATAGTAACCTTACTCTTATCATAACTGTGCATGCATCATGGTCAAACCTAGCCGGGTTACTATGTTGTCCACATAAAAACCCTTTAAGACGAGCCTTATCCAAAGTCCACAGGGGTTTCCATAATCCCAACGGACAGAACCATGTTTTGTGCATTAGTTTGGAGAACTAAATGCCAATATGCTAATCATGAATGTATAAATAGCTGAATCAGGTGAGAGAAAAGGGCCTAACCTTCTTTTTGCAGAAAATGAGGCACGAGGTCCTCAGATTCGGCATGGTCAACAACATACCACCACTACTACTAGATTGGTGGGAAGATATTCCCTCGAGTGATAAGAAACATGTAAAGAAAATCCTAGGAAACTTGCCATTGCTGCTAGACATTCAGCCTAACAACATGCTGATCGAAGCGGCAACCTTATTCTGGGACAGTGAGAGGGTTGTGTTTAATTTTGGAGACATAGAAATGACCCCGCTCCTAGAGGAAATATGAGGATTTGCTGGATTTCCCTGGGACAACCCTGGGCTATTGGTACTGGAAAACCGCACCGGTAATGGGTTCCTAAAAATGATGGGTCTAAAGAAGAACGTTGATCTGGAGTGTTTGAATAAATCCTATACACCATTCGACTATTTGTACGAAAGATACATTCATATCAAGTCCTACCGTATGTTCCATCATGAGTTCTCTATCACTTCTCTGGGTCACATCCACCAAATGTTTTTTGTGTTCATTGTATGCTTCTTGGGTTTGATAGTGTTCCCAACGAAAAGGAAAAGAATTCACACTGTTGATACCCAAGTTTTCCTCAAATTATTTTCAAACTGGTATATAAGCTTTCAAAATCACTCTTTGCAATAATGAGTATTTTTCTAATTTTTTCCATATTTTTATCTAAATTATTTCCCTATTTATTTAATATTGTATATTTTTATAATTCATAAATTATGCTATAAATAATTTCAAATTTTTTTCCAGCTCAGTATGTTGTTTATAATCATTTTTTATCTATTAAAATCCAATTATTTCACGAATTAGTCAATTGGGTCTTATTTAATTTCAATTACAATAATTTTGCAATTATAGCCCAATTGAACATTTTGTATTATTTTAATTCGAAACTTATGCATTTTTTACACTTAATATTATTTAATTACTGTAACATCTATTTAAACTCAATTTCATTTTTTTGTACAATTATTGGTTGTTTATTTAATTATTTATCTATTTTGGGTATTTAATATCTAGCCATTTATTATTTAAAATCTAGCCTAATTAACCCCACCCCAAACCCAATTAAAATACCCAACCCAGATCATAAACGACCCAGCCCAAAACCCATCAAAACCCGACCCAATCCCAAGCAAATATATGAGCCGTTGATCAGATCAGATCAACGACCCAGATTTTTATTACCTAAATTAAACTCACCTAACCCCTCCCCCTCCGTCTCATTCCCTTCGAGACGGTTCATCTCTCTATCTCTATATCTCTCTCTATGACTCTCCAGAAGTCTCCTTGACTTCGTCTTCTCCGATGGACTCCAGTCATCTTCTCTGGTGGATTCTCACCGGAACTTGGATTCCCTGTCATCTCCTGGTCATCCACTCGCCTCTCACCTGCTTAGTGATACCCTGAGTTTTTCAGACAAGCCTGGAGCAGTCCACTCACCTCCTTTGAGCCTCTTGCCATTTTTCGGCCTTTCCCCGGCCGTTCGAGTAAGTGTTACAGTCTCTCCGACCTAAATCTATGCCATCTTTGAGGTTTGCCCTCTTTTCTGGGTTCCACGAAACCCTAATCTTCTGTATCTTGGTTTTTCTTTTACGATTCGTTTTACATTTACAATATTATGAAGTTTCTCTATTGTTTTCTCCGGAAAATCTCATCTTTTTAAACAACTTCAAAACTAGGGTTCCTCGACCCATTTTCAAAACAGTTCTTTTTTCGATTTAGCTACCTATACTATGTTTATACGAGTATTTTGTGATTCTTTGTTGCCTTGAATATTATGGTATCCCTGTTTCCCATGAATGCTTCAAGTTTTCTTTGACTGTATTATGCTTTGTTCATTAGAGTTTCTAATCTCTGCTCGTGTCATGTTTTCCTTGTTATTTTCTTATTACTGAGTTCATGAGAGTCCTTAATTTCACATGTTTTACTACCAAGGTTCCTGACCTCTTGCCTATGACTTATTCGATTCATCACTATTGCTCCTATTTGAATCCTTGATTCTCTATGGTTTCAGCTTGTTAGGATTCCTGATTTATTATTTGTGAACCCTGGATTCCTTGTATTTTGAGACCTTATTGATTGTTTGCCTATTGATTTTATACTGTCTGTTTGTGTAAGAATCCTCGGGCTTGTGATTTTTTCCTTGGATACATGATTGTGTATTCCCTCTGTAATCCTGTACTAATTTTGGATTCTTTCCATATTTATGTGATCCCTTCCTTGAATAGCTGATTCTGTATGTCCTTTGTAATTCTGTACCAAATTTTGAGTGCTTTCCTTACTCATATGATACTTTCCTTAACTATTTTGGATTCCCTGTGATTGCAATTGAATCCGAGATCCCTTTTAGTTGATTTTCAAACTAATACCCTAGTTTACTTTATAAATGTAATGTTATTTCAACCTTCCTTAATTATATACTATGTACTTGGCTTTATTTATGTATTATGTTCTTTCCTTGTCCCAAATGAAGCAAAATCAGTCTTATGAATGTATTTCTTTTCCTTTTGAACTTGACTCCTTAATTAAAGGAGTCCAGTGTTTTAATTGATACTAATTGGTTGTATTTTCATAATTATGCACCCTCCACCTATGTGACTACTCATTTTTCAAACTATATATACCCTGTCTTCTCTCTTTACAAACACACTCTACACACACTCTTGATCACACAAACACACACAGGCATCTACACTATTCTCTTGCGCTCTTTTTTGCTGTATCTCTTTGGCTCTATTTGCTGCTCTCTATTCTTGCCTATTATTAGTCGGATGAAAGCTAAGGCTAATAGTTCTATCACTTTGCTCTCTTCTGCTTTGCTCTCTCACTTAACACTGGTATGTTCTAGTTAGGTTTACCACATCCTAAAACAATATGTTTCAATTTTGGTTAAGATTCTTATTGTTTCTTTTGTGCTTTTACTTATGGTTCTATTGCTTACCATGTAACTAGTATGTCTACTCTCTTTCTATGATCTCTCTTCTTCTTCTAGCCTAGCATGATTCCTGTTTTTCTCTTTATGATCCATTATGGCCTATGTGATCTTTTACTGCTTTTTTCTGCATATCTAACATCTCTTTATGTATGTTTCTTTATCAAATGCCTGGCTTCTAATGCACCTATAATATTTAGTATTCTCAGACTTGTATCTATAATATATGATAAACTCTTGGCATATCATACTCTGTGAAAATCTGTAACTTTGTGCTAAGGATTAATTCATGCAAAGATGCTACTACCATTACGTGTCCCAATCCCTTTCCCCTATTTGTGTTTGCTTTTCTTGAATTCTGCATACTTGCTGATTTATGACCATTCTATTGTTTCCTTTTTCAAACTAATTTTACATAAAAGATCTTTATATTATTCTTTAAAGTCCTGTTATTTCAAAACTCCCTTTCAAACTTAACTCTGTTTAACTACTCCTTCCTGCACTTCACACTACTCTTAGATCTTTAGGATCCACCCCCTCAGTGTGAGAATTGCTTAGGGACCTTGAGTTCCCTCTGAACTTTGACACACTGAGGCAGGTAACTCTACACTGCATCTATCTCAACTTTGGAAACTGCTGGGTGTTAGTATTGGCCAGGGCCCTCACAAGGACCTTTGGGAGCTTTGCCGCACCAAGGCTATGTAAAGCTGTAAAGCTCGAAGGGGGTGAGGTTGGAAGGTTGGGCCTGTTTGAAGGCTCTCTATAGAATAACTTCTTTTCTTTGCAATTACTGTAATTCATTTGCTATGGTTTGTAATAATTTGTAAATAAACTATTGGGGCTGGATAGTGAATATGGGAGGAAATTATGCATGTTTAGTGTAGTATGGGTAGAAATCATGACTTAGGCTTTATTTTCCTATGTGCGCAATAGTATCATGCTTAGGACATGCATACCTTACATTAAAAATCATATTTAGGTTCTTCATTTTAACATACCTATTATATTCACGCCTAGTATAACTAAATGAGTAACAAAGACTGCCATAATGTATTTTCACAAACATGACATATAGAAACCATGTCTTAAGGTGATACTTTGTGCATTAGATATCCTGCCCTCAAGACTTTTCTTTTTATTTGTCAGAACCTGGACGCCAGTTAACACAATTTAATACTCTCATAAAATATGGTTAACCTATTTAAAAAAATTCCCTGCAAACATGTTTATTAAAATCAGAATCCAAATGTGTATGTTCACTGTTTAAAATAGGTAGGCAATGCATACGACACCTAGGCAAACCTTAGGCCTAATACGTATTAAAATCAAATCAATCGTGTTCTTCTAGTTTAATCACTTCCTTTAAACATTTGAACCCTGCTGCTCCCACTCCTGTTTTATTTCACTGAAGCTCATTTACTTTTATTAAAACTCCTGCTCTATCTTAAACAGTCTCCAAGTTGCGCATCTATTTTCTTTTACTGATTTTCACTGATTCTTGTCCTATTATATTTTTCAAACTACTGGGATTTCAAAAGATGCCTCATTCTGCTCAAAATCGTGCCATTTCGAATCCTTATTTTGTATGTCTTTCAAGTCACTATATTTTGATACCATTTTACTACTTCTTTTACTACAAGTTCTCTGTAAACTAATAGTTATTACTCTATGTTAAGCAACTGTATTTTATTCCCTTATCCTTTAAAATTATTTCAAACCCACTCTTTAATAACTTTCATCTATGTTTATTGAAAGCTTTAAATCACTGCATATTTCTAAGTTTTACTGCTGCCTTTAGCTACTGTATATTTTGAAATCAACTATCAGTTTTTAATTAAAGTTTCAGTCTTCATTAAATTTTCTAATCCAGACTCCTACTATTTTACTAAACTTCCTATTTTCGAACTCATGTCTTGAGACCTTAATCGTGCTTGAGACGTGCCATTTACACGTCTATGTGTGGAGGGATCTGTGAGCTTTTCTTTGTCTGTATATGTTCCCTTTTATGTGCAGTTCTACTTGTTTTGTATGTCGCCTAGTGTTTTATCCTTTAAACCTAAGGGTTCAGCCTAGTTCCTGCCTTGTAGGATTAGTAGTCCTAAACACCCTCCAGGACTTATAGGATGGGACGTGTAATGGCACGCAATAAGCATTCGTGACCAACACACACATTTTTAACAACCTTTACGGGGTGGGAAGGGTAGAATACGTATATGATGATCGGTGCGCTAATACCACGTGTAGCCGCCTCTTCGAGGTGTGACATATCGGGTATTGCATTGAAGTGATCCGTATTACTTTTAACCTAGGACAATTCTTTTCAAATTTTTATTCTAATGTTATTTCAAAACCTTTAAAGATTTTCATACTTGTTTTAAATCCCCTCTTATATGAACCTTACTTGTTATTTGCTCACCGTCCAAATTCACAAAACTTATTGGCTGGGACCCACAGTTGTGGATCTTGAGGGGTGCCTAACACCTTCCCCTTGGGATAATTTCAAGACCTTACCCAATCTCTGGTAACGCGAACTAGTTCATGAGTTATCAACTCTAGGTGCCCTAACGCACCATAAAAAATCGTTAGGTGGCGACTCTTCCTTAAACCTCTTCCTTTAAGGAGTTGTCCAGAATGTCATAAACCCGATCTCTCCGTGCCTAACCCGTGCGATAGAAAAAGGGGGCGCGATAACGTGGTGACTATGCTGGGGATCTTTCCTAGGCTTATACCATTACAATTTGCTTTGTGAATTTGGACCTTTAAATGCTTACGCCTTTTCCTATTCCCCGTTATATGCCGTTAATTGTTAATTTTACAGGTATTTATTTCACCTGAATGAAACTGACATATCTTCATGTTTTGTTTGTAACCGTTTTCCATTATAACTGTTGTATTTCCTTTCTTTACTGTTTTCCTCAACGTGAAAATACATGCTTATCTGTTTTAATGCTTATTATTACATATCATGCTCCGCATTCATATTCCACTTGTGCCAAACAAATTCTATAGCAACGCTTACAATGAGTGGTTGCGCTATTCCAATATTATCACCCCTAAATTCAGAAAGGCGTATTTGCCGTAAAACTAGTCGATCAACGGTGCAGTCGACGGTTCCGTGCCTTCCCCCTTGAGTTGTCCGCTCAAGGGTACCAGTCTAAAACCCCAATAGAAACCTTGCTCTATTGTATGCTGCATGCATCATGGTCAAACCTAGCCAGGCGAACGTGTTGTCTGCACAATAGCCTTTAAGATAGCCTTGTCCAAAGTCCATTGGGTTTCCCTGGAACCCAAAAGGACGCCTTCACGTTCTGGTGCATTTATTTGGATAACTTAAATGCTCATTGCTAATTATTGATGTTAAATAGTCGAGTCCGGTGGGGGTAAGGGCCTAACCTGTTTATTTTGCAGATATGAGGCACGAGGTCCCCAGATTTGGCATGGTCACCAACATCCACCCAAAACTTCTAAACTGCTGGGAAGACTTGCATTCAAGTGACAAAACAACAGTCAGAAAACACCTGGGCAACTTGCCCTCTCTTTTAGACATTCAGCCTAATAACATGATTGTCACGACCCAAACCGATGGTCCGTGATGGGCACCCGGTACCTTACCCAACCGAGTACCAATGTAGCGTATCTTTCTTATTACATTATTACATACACATGACATACGTGCCTAATAGGCCANGTACACGACATATGTCTACAAGCCTCTAAGAGTACATAAATGTCATAAAGGTCGGGACAGAGTCCCGCCTTACAAACAATATGTGTCTAAATCATACTAACCAAACGAGCAACTCCGAAGCAAATGGAACGCACCAACATCTTCCGCTGAGCTGATAGCCTACTTGGATGGCTCTCGACCTATCTATCAGGACCTGCGGGCATGAAACGCAGCGTCCCCAGGCAAAAGGGAC
>ML277048.1:10491-60128 GCA_005239495.1 Nicotiana undulata | reverse complement strand
CAGGAAAAAGAGTTATGCAAATCGTAGAGTTCGAGATTTGGCTTTCATGGTAGGAGACCAGGTATCCTTCGAGTGTCGCATATGAAGGGCGTGATGAGATTCGAAAAGAAGGGAAAGTTGAGCCCTAGATATATTGGTCCATTTGAGATTTTGGACAAGGTACGAGAGGTGGCCTACAGACTTGCCTTGCCACCGCATTTATCAGCAGTGCATCCAGTGTTTCACGTATCTATGCTCCGGAGGTATATTGCAGATCCATCTCATGTTCTTGACTTCCGAGGTGTTCATTTGGACAAGGATCTGACTTATGAGGAGGAGCCAGTAGCCATATTAGATAGGCAGGTTCGCCAGTTGAGGTCGAAGAGTTATCCTTCGGTCCTTATTCAGTGGAGAGGTCAGCCTGCCGAGGCAGCTACCTGGGAGTCCGAGTCCGATATGAGGAGCCGGTACCCCCATCTTTTCTCAGACTCAGGTACTTTTCTATGTCCGTTCAAGGCCGAACGTTTGTTTTAGAGGTGGAGATTGTGATGACCCAAAAGGTCATCCTATGTAATCCTAGCTAAATCTGTGTTCCGAGGCCCCGAAAGCCTCCGTTGATCTCACCTCGATATGCGTGCGCAGCCCGTGCATATAGTCGGGAAGCTTCTATGTGAAAATTTGATAAAAATGGAACTTTGAGTCGAATAATTTAATAAAGTTGACTTTGGTCAACATTTTTGGTAAACGGACCCGGACGCGTGATGCGACGGTCCCGGAGGGTCCGTAGGAAAATATGGGACTTGGGCGTATGCCAGGAATCGAATTCCGAGGTCCCAGGTCCGAGAAATGAATTTTTAAAGAAATTTGTTTTTTAGAAATAATAAAGGAATTTGAAAATGAATTATTATGTGAACACCGTGTTACCGGGCCCGTATTTTGGTTCCGGAANGGACTTGGGCGTATGCCAGGAATCGAATTCCGAGGTCCCAGGTCCGAGAAATGAATTTTTAAAGAAATTTGTTTTTTAGAAATAATAAAGGAATTTGAAAATGAATTATTATGTGAACACCGTGTTACCGGGCCCGTATTATGATTCCGGAGTGCGGAACAATTTTATTATATGTTATGTGAGTTATCTGTTAAATTTGGTGTAGAACGGACTTGAAATGACGTGTTTCGGATTAAAATTGGTAAAATTAAGCTTCATGAAGTTTTAAGAAATTTCTAGGAGTTTTGAGGTTTAATTCGATGATTTTGATGATAGTTTGGTGATTTAAAAATTTGAATAAGTCCGTAGGATGTTTTGGGAGTTGTGAGTGTTTTTGGTTTTGAGAACCGAGGGCTCGGGTGAGTTTCGGGTAGCTAACGGGTTGTTAAAGAGTCAAAAATCTGGTGTAAGTTGCTATTGCTGGTGTCCAGGTTTTACTCTATGCGATCGCGAAGGTTCCCCTGCGATCACATAGAGATAGGTGAGGATCAGGTCGTTCCTCTATGCGATCGCATAGCAGTGTTCGCGATCGCATAGGGTCGAGTCCCCAAGCTACGCGATCGCAGTCTCTTGTTCGCGATCGCATACGGGTCGAGTCCCCAAGCTACGCGATCGCAGTCTCTTATTCGCGATCGCAGTTCTTTAAAGGGTATCCTCTATGCGATCGCATCCCACCCTTCGCGCTCGCATAGAGCAGTTTTGTTCAGCGATTTTCTAAGTTCAAAAATAGAAAATAGACGGGATTAAACCCATTTTTCTCCAACTTCTTCTTCTCCACTCTCCTTGGGCGATTCTTGAGAGACCACTTCGCTATAGCTTCATAGGTAAGTGTTCCTAACATGAAATTTTTCCACTTTTCTTTCCTAATCACTAGCATCTAGGGCTAAAGACATGGAATCAAAATAGAAATTAGGAGTTTTGGGTAGAATTAGGTTTTTGGGAAAATTGGGTGATTCAACCTCAATTTGGGGTCAAATCTTGAAACAAATCATATATTTTAACTCGTGGGGTAATGGGTGAACGGGTTTTGGTCCGAACCTCGAGTTTAGACCACGTGGGCCCGGGGTCGAATTTTGGGAATTTTGAAAGAATGGTAGGAATTGTGTATTTAGGCTATGGGATGGTGTTATTGAGTTATTATTGATACACTTAAGTTAATTATGCTTAGATATTGTTGTTCCGGAGTTGAATTCAAAAGTAAAGACGGTCTTAGAGGGTTGATTGCAATACTTTGGACCGAGGTAAGTGTCTTGCCTAACTTTGGTGAGGGAATAGGTATTATTTGGTATGTGCTAAGTTATTATCATGTTCATTGCATAGGTGAGGTGACGAGTACCTATGCAATGTGTGTCAAGCATGGCCGTGAGTCTATTTTGATAGAAATTGCATTATTTCTTCCATGTTTAGCATATCATGAGATTGTCTTTACTTGGTAATTTATTCTTGATTGAAAGTATTGGCTGTTGAGCTTGAGAAGTGTTGATACGAATGATAATCCAAGTGTAGAGTATGTGATTGAGGTGATTGGTTATAGCTGAGACCCTTGCCGGGCATTTCTTGAGCTACTAATTGATGTTTCCCCCTTGCCGGGTGTTTTGAACTGCCTATTTCCACTATGCTGTACTCCTTGACATGTTATCTATTATTGTTTTGTGAGGAAGATTGTAAAGCACTAAGGGTGATACCGTGCCATGATATTTGATTACATTGCATAGTGAGGAAGAGTGTAAAGCACGCAAGGTGATGTCGTGCCATGATTCATATTGATTAGAAGCACAAAGGTAAATGTCGTGCCATGACTTTTATTGATTTGAAGCACGAAGGTTAATGTCGTGCCATGATACATTGTACATTGCATTGTGAGGAAGAGAGTAAAAGCACGAAGGGTGATGTCGTGCCATGATATTTGATTACATTGCATGGTGAGGAAGAGAGTAAAAGCACGAAGGGTGATGCCGTGCCCTTGTTTACTTTTCTGATATTATGTTTGCTTCGTTGGCTATTGTGTTAGATTGCCTCCCTTGTTTACTTCTATATGTCAATTTGACTGCTTCATTTCACTTGTTCCCCTTTACTGCTCCCGTATCCCTTACTTGTCTACTTACCTCCTGCCTTATATTATTCCTATTACCTGCTGTAGAATAGGACAGGTTATCGTTATTGTCAAGTCTAGCCTCGTCACTACTTCGGGCGAGGTTAGGCTCGACACTTACTAAGTACATGGGTTCGGTTGTACAGATACTACGCTGCACTTCTTTATGTTGTGCAGATCCCGCTCCCAGACCCCGTGGACCGCTCTGAGGGAGTCACCTTCAGTCCACATTGAGCTTCAAGGTATACCACTGGCGTTCGTGGACCCTGGAGGCTCCTCTGCTATTGTGTCCTATTGTCTTACTTCTCTTTCAGTTCTAAAGACAATACTGTATTTCCTTTCAGACTTGTATTTAGTATTCTTATAGCTAGTCCGTGAGATTGTGACACCCCAGTTTTGGGATTTTGCGATGTTGTTGCCTTTATCATTTCATTATGCGTTTTGGGAATATTATTACTTTTCTGCTATAAAAAAACTTTTGAAGTGATTTGGAAATGATCAGTAAAGGTTGAAAGTTAAGGAAATTGAGACATTCCAGTAGAGGTTGGAAAGTAAATTGGCTTTATTTCTGTTACGTTGTTATATATATGTCAAAGTGTTGTCTACGTTGGCTTGTCTAGCGGGTTCAACTTTAGACGCAGTCACGGCCTGAAAGGTGGGATTTCGGGTCGTGACAGCGCTGCTGAAGATCGTCAAGGGAAGCAGCTCACCGTGAAGACAAGTCCAAATATAACTCAGGATCAAGCTCCGGCTTGATAACCAGATGCACCGGCCTCAGAACCTGTACAATTAAGTACAGAAGCGCAACATGAGTACATAAACAAATATGTACCCAGTGAGTATCCCGCCTAACGTCGAAGAAGTAGTGACGAGAGGTCGACGTGATACTTACTAGGGCCAAACAATATACAATAAATACAGACTAAACAGAAATAGCAGTAATGAACCGTAATAAAGAAAGGAGCATCAAATAACGTTCTCTAGTACCCTTAGGTATCAACGTCCATAACATACAAGCTACTTAACCTTCCCTTTTTCATAAAATCAACAAATACAATTACAGGGCTTCCCATAAATCATCAAACACATGGCAGGTCGTGAACGTACGGCCGATACGACATGAAAGGTAAATGTGCACTACCAAGGGTAGAACGATTCGAACCATAGATGCATCTATCTACCTCGCTCGCTAATCGAACATGCGACATGGTTAACATAATACTAGGGCTATCCCACTCGCAAATCATACATGCGACAGGGGTTCCTGTATACATATACATAATTAACAGGGATTTCAGATAATTTAACATGGGATCATACTAGTAGAAAAGGATTCAATAATGCCAACTTCGAAATATAACCTCCCGGGCCTTCATATATGAAATATGAGGATAATAGACTACCTAAACAATATGCAAGATCACGGATACAACATATAAAGCATGCTTGTGAATCCTAAACTACCCGACAAGGCATAATAGTAGCTACGCATAGACTCTCGTCACTTCATGCGTGCGTATCCTCCGTAAATAAGGACATGCAATCATTTATAATCACATATGCAGATAATTCCCTCTTACAAGGTTAGAAAGGAGACTCACCTCGTACCGAGCCTACTTTCCGGGTCAAGAATGCGCCCAAACTCCAAACTCGTCTCCCAAGGACTCGAAACTAGTCAAATGTTGCATAAATAAATCAATTTATACTCAAAAGTATGAAATTCCCCTATTTACTTAGTTATTACAACTTACTTTGAAAAATCCTAAAATACACCCCCGGGCCCACATGCTCAGATTCCGGAAATTTTCGAAGAAAACACTTACACATAACCTAAGGATTATTAATATATGATTTTTGTATGATTTCATAGCTAGTTAGTGGGTAATTCCCTAAATTTCATAAAGCCCTAGGTTTTTACTCTAACCCTTGATTTACACTAATTAGGATGTTAATTTACCTAGGAATTCATGTATTAAACTAACATTAGGGTAGAGATCACTTAACTTTCAGTAGCTAGGTCGTTTGGCTCTTTTCCAAGCTCTCAAGGTCGCTAATGGAAGAAAAAAAATGGTGTAAATGGTTCATTCCCGTGTTTTAAAGAACCTCACTGCCTACAGGTCTTTCGCACCTGCGGCTCGAGGACCGCACCTGCGGCCTCGCATCTGCGAGATGAATCCCGCATTTGCGGAAATGGGCAAGGGGGTCTGGGCTCGCACCTGCGGAGAGGGGCCTGCACCTGCGGCTCTGCTCCTGCGGATATTTATCCGCACTTGCGAGAATTGTCAGCCTCACTTGGGGACGCATCTACGAGGCTGGGACCGCATGAGAGGTCTCGCACCTGCGACTGGGCCACCGCAGGTGCGGTCGCACAAGATCTGGTGCACCAACAGCTATTTTTGCTAGTTTTTAGCCTCGCTCGATGCCCGATCGGCATCTGAGCCCACCCGAACACCCGTCCAAATATACCAACCAATCCCAAATCATAATATGGACTTGCTCGAGCCTTCGGAACACCCAAAACAACGCTAAAACTAAAAATCACACCTCAAAACCCCTAGAATCAAACTTAAGAACTTTAAGTTCTTGAATTCATTAAAATTGCGTCGAACCTACCTATACTACTCGGATTGACACCAACTTTTGCGAGCAAGTCATAAATGACATGAAGAAACTATTTCTGGTCTCGAAATTCCGTTTGGACCTAGATAACACAAAAACACGTTCCAAACCACAATTTGAACTTAAGGAAACTCTCATTTCGCTATTGGGCGCCGAAATGCTCCCGGGTCATCCAAAACCCATTCTGAACATACGCCCAAGTCAGAAATCATCATACAAAGCTACCGGAACCATCGAATCTTGATTTTGAAGTCGTTTACTCAAAACGTTGACCGAAGTCAAACTTGGTCTTAAGTGCCAACCTTAAGGAACTAAGTGTTCCTATACCACTCTAAACTCTTCCAATTCATGAACCACCCGTCCCCACAAGTCATAAGTTAGTAAAATAAACTACAGGAAGTCTCATTTAGGGGAACAGGGTCCTAAAACGCAAAACGGCTGGTCGGGTCGTTACATTCTCCACCTCTTAAACAAACGTTCGTCCTCGAACGGGTCTAGAATCATACCTGAAGTGCTGAATAAGTGTGGATATCTTTTCCGCATGTCCTCCTATAACTCCCAAGTCGCCTCCTCGACTGGTTGGCCCCTCCACTGGACCTTTACCGCAGAAACTCTCATGGATAGCAACTGGCTCCTCCTCGTAGCTCAACCCCTCATCTAGCTGAATGGTTGTAACGACCCGGTCCGTCGTTATGTAAAACATGCAATATAATTACTGTTATTGGCTTGTCATAGGTTGGTTATTCAGTTATGGATGTGTTAGAGTTGATAGGCTTGAAATCGAAATGGTTAAAATGATAATTCACTCACTTAGTCTTTAAAAATAGCCTTGAAGTTGGAAAAGTCAACTGAGAGTTGACTTATTGGTAAACGACCTCGGAATGCGGATTTTATGACTCAGATAACATTGTTAGGTGATTTGGTACTTAGGAGTGTGTTCAGAATAATTTTGTGATGTCCGGTGTAGAAATAGGCTTGAATTAGCGAAAGTTAGATTTGGCGATTTCCGGTCGGCAGTGGAAAATAGGCTCTCGGAGTCAGAATGCAATTTCGATAGTTGGAACATGTTCGTAATGTCATTTTGGATATGTCTGCAAAATTTTAGGTCAATCGGAGTTGTTCTGGATAGTTTGAGCATCATTGGTGGATTTTAGAAATTTTAAAGTTCTTAGGCTTGAATTTGACGTGATTTTGGTGTTTTGATGTTAGTTTTGGTGTTCCGATACGCGGGCCCGAGGATTGGGTTTTGAACGAATTCAGATTTTTGAGCTAAATGCGATATTTTTCTATTTGAATTTATTCCTTGAGCATAATTTGATGATAGAAATCTGAACTTGGTAGATTTGGAGCATCCGGAAGTTGATTCGAAAGGAAAACGCATTGCGAAGTAATTTCGGGCTAGTTCGAGGTAAGTAATTTCTTTAAATCCTGTTCTGAGGGTATGAAACCCCGGACTACGCACCCTTTCACGGGTTTTGAAATGCAAAAGGTTGAAACGTTGGAGATATATTCCTTACTTAGGGGACTATTGAGTTGCGAAACAGCTTTTTAAAGCTTATTTCCAATAGTACTATATATACTTGATACGATTTGGGCTATAAGCCATGTTTGGGGCCTAGTGCCAACCTGTTTACCCCTTGGGGGATGTTTTTACTATTTCCTTCATTGATATGTTATGATTTTTCACTCAGTCCTTCCTGTGAAATTGTTTTGACACTAAGAGAATTTTTCATATTATTTCTTGAAAATGAAACACTGTTTTGGGTCGAGAACCCAGTATGTTATGGCCTAAGGGCAAATCGAGAGTGTCTGACTGAGTGAGGCTTTCAGGCCTATATTGTGAGGATATGAGAGAGGCTTTCAGGCCTATATTGTGAGAGGCTTTCAGGCCTATATTGTGAGAGGCTTTCAGGCCTATATTGTGAGAGGCTTTCAGGCCTATGTCGTTATAGCGCTTGGACTGTAGAAACCCCTCCGGATCCTATACACACCCCCAATGAGCGCAGGTACCTACTGAGTGATGATGATTGCCTGCAGGGCTGACATTGAGTGATTGTGACAATGCCTGATAGGCAATTGTTACGAGAAATGATTTTTGCCCGAGGGGCAGTTGTATGAATATGATTTCTACTGAGTTTTTGAACTATAAACCACTTGTTTTCAAACTGGTTCTTACTGAGGATTTTACTGAGATGTATTGATATTATACTTGTTTCAAAGGATTTTCTAGCAATTGGTTTTCAAACTTATGTAATTGCTGTATACTTTTGGAGACGTGATGTTTTACTGTTTTTCTGAATTGGTGTATCTTCATTGTGTGTTTTATAATTCTCAGACTGTGATTTATTTTCATTACTACTGACTTGGCGTACTCATAAAGACTCCCTATGCCTCTGTGCACAGATCCAGGTACCGATTTGGAGTAGTAGTCGCCTTCTTCGTTAGCAACAGTTCACGGGAGCGTCCACAGCTTCTCCATTTCCCTTCCTTGATTAGTATTAGAAATTGATTCATAGACATTTATTGACATTAGCAGAGTTAGATTTATTTCTTTTTAGATGCTCATGATCATTGACTCCAGTCTTGGGAGGTTTAGGTTTGCTTTAGACTATTATTGGGTCGCTAAGATTTAAATAATTTATTTTTATTGCTATGCTGGTTGTTTATCATTGTGTTGTGAACTATTATAAAGGAACCAATGCGTAGTAAAGTGATGGTTGGCTAGCCTAGTTCCACGACATGCGCCATCACGGCCTGTTAGGATTTGAGGTCGTGACAAGTTGGTATCAGAGCTCTAGGTTGCATAGGACTCAACGGTCATAAGCAGGTTCAGTAGAGTCTTGCCGATCGGTATGGAGACGTCTGTACTTATCTTCGAGAGGCTGCAGAACTTTTAGGAAACATCTCTATTTTTCTTGAACTCTTTCGTGCCAATCTATTGATTCTTGAAATCTAAACTTACGTTATTTCATTCTCTCACAGATGGTGAGGACACGCAATACCGATAAGGGTGACCAGACACCAGCCAGACCCACAAGGGGTCGGGTCGTGGTAGAGGTAGGGGACCAACCACAGTTGCCGAGACAGTGCCACAAGATCCCCCTATCGTTCAGGATCAGTTTCCCGCCGATGGTACTCTAGCGGGACAGGCTCAGGCACCGGCAATGCCTATTATTATTTCGGGTCTTCAGGAGACCCTGGCTCAGATATTGACGGTGTGTTCCAGTTTAGCTTAGGCAGTCTCAATGTCTACTACTGCCACCGCAACTCAGGCCGGGGGAGGCAATCAGACTCAGCTGCCCGGACACCTGAGCAGGTTGTACGGGGTATTCAGACACCGGGAGAAGCTCCAGCTCAGCCGGTTGTCCCCGTCCAGGATTTTGTAGTTCCAGCTATGCCAGAGGATGAGCATCGTAGAATGGAGAGGTTCAATAGACTTAAGCCTCCGACTTTCAGTGGCACAGAGGGCGAGGATGCCCAAGGTTTTCTTGATAAATGCTAGAGGATACTACGTACTGCGGGTATTATGGAGACCAGTGGGGTCTCGTTTGCTACATTTCAGTTTTCTGGTGCTGCTTTTACTTGGTGGGAGTCATTCGAGAGGCGTAGGCCGGTTGGTTCAGCACCACTCACTTGGCAGCAGTTCTCCACGATCTTTTTGGAGAAGTATGTTCCTCAGTCCCACAAAGAGGAGCAGCGCAGGCAGTTTGAGCAGTTGCATCAGGGAGAGTTGTCAGTTACTCAGTACGAGATGAGGTTTTCCGAGTTGGCTAGACATGCTTCTGAGATTGTCCCTACTAACAGGGAGAGGATTAGGAGGTTTGTAGATGGTCTTACTTATCATCTTCGGATCTTGATGACTAGAGAGAGAGTGCCTGGAGCTACATTTGAGCAGGTAGTTGACATTACTTGGTACATTGAGTCGGTTCGTAGGCAGGATCGTGAGGAGAGGGAGGTCAAGAGGCCTCAGGGAGAAGGTAACTTCAGTGGTGCCCCTTCTAGAGGGCAGTTTTCGCACAGCAGAGGTCATTAGACCTCCACAGCCAGTTCGCCCAGCTTATAGTGGTGTATCTTCGGGGCAAGGTCCTCGCAATTCTCATCAGGGACGTTCATCTTTTAGTGCCCTCCCATCTCAGAGCTCCGCCCGAGCATCATCTTATCAGGGTTCTTCTATGTATGTTTTGTCTGGTGGTCATCAGGGTGACAGAGGTTCTCGTCAGTTTTCATCTCCGGCTTCAGGTGGTTGTTATGAGTGTGGAGAGTTCGGACATGGGTGAAGGCAGTGTCCCCGTCGTCCTAGTAGTTCATACCAGTATTGGGTCCAGCCCTCGGCTTCAGCCCCAGCCATTTCACCACCTACCTAGGCCGCCAGGGGTGGTGGTCAGGCAGCTAGAGGCAATCCTAGAGGGGGAGGTCGAGCAGGTAGAGGCCAGCCACTTATTTATGCACTTCTGGCTAGGCCTGATGCTATGGTATCCAATGCAGTGATTACAGGTACTATTTCAGTTTGTCACAGTGATGCTTTGGCTTTATTTGCTTATGTCTCATCCTATTTTGCTCATTTTCTGAATATGCCCCGTGAGTCTTTGGTCACGTCTGTTCATGTTTCGACTCCAGTGGGCGATACTATTGTTATGTACCGCGTGTTCCGGTCGTGTCATATATCTATTGGGGGTATGGATACCCGAGTGGACTTGATGTTACTTAGTATGGTCGACTTTGATGTAATTCCGGGCATGGATTGGTTATCCCCATGTCATGCGATTCTTGATTGTCACGCTAAGATTATTGCCTTAGCTATGCCCGGAGTTCCGAGAGTTGAGTGGAGAGGGTCTATAGAGCATGTACCTAGCAGAGTGATTTCTTATTTAAAGGCTCGACGTATGGTTGAGAAAGGGTGCTAATCTTATCTTGCTTTTGTGAGGGATGTTAGTAGTGAGACTCCGTCTGTTGATTCTGTTCCCGTAGTCCGTGATTTTCCGGATATATTCCCTGCAGACCTGCCAAGCATGCCAGCTGACAGGGATATTGATTTTGGTATTGACTTAGTGCCAGATACCCAGCCTATCTCTATTCCACCTTACCACATAGCACCGACAGAGTTGAAAGAATTAAAGGAGAAACTTCAGGAACTCTTAGATAAGGGGTTCATTCGGCCTAGTGTGTCGCCATGGGGTGCGCCAGTGTTGTTTGTGAAAAAGAAGTATGGTTCGATGCGCATGTGTATTGATTATAGACAGTTGCATAAGGTGACAGTAAAGAACCAGTATCCTTTTCCTCGTATTGATGACCTACTTGACCAGCTTCAGGGAGCTAAGGTGTTCTCCAAGATAGATTTGAGGTCTGGGTATCATCAGCTGAAGATTCGAGATTCTGACATTCCGAAGACTTCTTTCAGTACCAGATATGGTCATTATGAATTCCTGGTTATGTCATTTGGGCTGACCAATGCCCCAGCCGCGTTCATGCAATTGATGAATAGTGTGTTTCAGTCCTACCTTGATACTTTCATCATTGTGTTCATTGACAACATTCTGATATATTCTCGTAATCAGGAGGAGCATGCTCAGCACTTGAGGTTTGTGTTACAGAGATTGAGGGAAGAGAAACTTTATGCAAAATTCTCTAAGTGTGAGTTTTGGATTGGTTCAGTGGCTTTCTTGGGGCATGTGGTGTCTAGTGAGGGTATTCAGGTTGATCCGAAGATAATTGAGGCAGTGCAGAGTTGGCCCAGACCGTCTTCAGCTACAGAGATTCGGAGTTTCCTCGGTTTGGCGGGTTACTACCGTCGCTTTGTGGAAGGATTCTCTTCTATTGCTTCCCCTCTGACCAAATTGACACAGAAGGGTGTTTCATTCAGGTGGTCTGATGAGTGTGAGGAGAGCTTTCAGAAGCTCAAGTCAGCGTTGACCACAGCTCTGGTATTAGTGTTGCCTATTGGTTCTGGTTCTTATGCGGTCTATTGTGATGCTTCTAGAGTTGGCTTGGGAGCGGTATTGATGCAGGACGGTAGGGTGATTGCCTACGCGTCTAGACAATTGAAGGTGCACGAGAAGAATTACCCAGTGCACGATCTTGAGTTAGCTGCTATTGTTCATGCCTTAAGATTTGGCGGCATTATTTATATGGAGTGCAGTGTATGATTTACACCGATCATCATAGCTTGCAGTATCTGCTAAGGAAGAAAGACTTGAATTTGCGACAGAGGAGATGCTTAGAGCATCTCAAGGACTATGACATGGCTATTTTGTATCATCCGGGGAAGGCCAATGTGGTGGCCGATGCCTTGAGTCGCAGAGCCGAGAGTTTGGGAGTCTAGCTTACCTTTCAGTAGCAGAGCAACCTTTAGCCCTTGACGTTCAGGCCTTAGAGGGTCAGTTAGTGAGATTTGATTTGTCAGATCCTCCACGGGTGGTAGCTAGCATGGCTTCCCGGTCTTCCTTATTTGACCAGATTAAGGCACGACAATATGATGACCGGCACTTGTTAGTTCTTCAGGATAAAGTTCGTCGGGGTGATGCCAGAGATGTGACTATTGGTGATGATGGAGTTATGAGGATGCAGGGATGTATTTGCGTGCCCAATGTAGAGGGTATTCGAGAGTTGATATTAGCAGAGGCTCATAGCTCGCAGTATTCTATCCATCCGGGTGCCACGAAGATGTATCAGGATCTGAGACAACAGTATTAGTGGAGACGGATGAAGAGAGATATTGTTGAGTATGTAGCACAGTGTCTCAACTGCCAGCATGTCAAGTATGAGCACCAGAGACCAGGTGGATTACTTCAGAGGTTAGACATTCCGGAGTGGAAATGGGAGCGAATCACTATGGACTTTGTAGTTGGGCTTCCATGGACTTCGAAGGGTTTTGATGCTATTTGGGTTATTGTGGATAGATTGACCAAGTCCACGCATTTCATTCTTGTCAGTACTACTTATACTTCAGAGCGATTAGCTGGTATTTACATTAAGGAGATTGTCCGGTTGCATGGAGTTCCGGTGTCTATTATTTATGATAGAGGTACTTAGTTCACATCTCAGTTTTGGAGGGTCGTACAGAGAGGTGTGGGTACTGATGTAGAGTTGAGCACTGCATTTCATCCGCAGACTGACGGGCAGTCGGAACGGACTATTCAGATTTTGGAGGATTACGTGCTTGTGTGATTGATTTTGGTGGTTCATGGGATTAGTTCCTACCATTAGCGGAGTTTACATATAATAACAGCTACCAGTCCAGTATTTTGATGGCCCTATATGAGGCTTTATATGGTAGGAGGTGTAGATCTTCGGTTGGTTGGTTCGATCCCGGGAAGGCTAAGTTATGGGGCACAGATTTGATTTAGGATGCGTTGGAGAAGGTGAAGTTGATTCAGGAGCGACTTCGCACGGCGCAGTCTAGGCAGAAGAGTTATGCGGACCGGAAGGTCCGGGATGTGTCATTTATGGAAAGTGATAAGGTACTTCTTAAGGTATCACCCACGAAGGGTGTTATGAGGTTCGGAAAGAGAGGAAAGCTGAGTCCCTGGTTTATTGGTTCTTTTGAGGTGCTTCAGAAGGTTGGAGAGGTGGCTTATAGACTTGCTTTACCACCCAACTTGTCGAGTGTTCATCAAGTATTTCATGTCTCGATGCTCCGGAAATACGCTGGTGACCCGTCTCATGTGTTAGACTTCATCACAGTTTAGCTCGAGGGGGATATGTCATATGAGGTAGAGCCGGTGGCAATTTTGGCTCGGGAGGTCAGAAAATTGAGGTCTAAGGATATAGCATCAGTGAAGGTGCAGTGAAAAGTAAATGTGCGCTGCCGAGGGCCGAACGTCTCGAACCATAGATGCATCTATCTGCCCCACTCGCAAATCGAACATGCGACGCGATTAACAAAATACTAGGGCTATCCCGCTCGCGAATCATACGTGCGACACGGGTTCCCGTATACATATACATAATTAATAGTGATTTCGAATAATTTAACATGGGATTATACTAGCAGAAAATGATTCAATAATGCCAACTTCGAAATATAACCTCCTGGGCCTTCATATATGAAATCTAAGGATAATAGACTACCTAAACCACATGCAAGATCACGGATACAACACATAAAGCATGCTTGTGAATCCTAAACTACCCGACCAGGCATAATAGAAGCTACGCACGGACTCTCGTCACTTCGTGCATGCATA
The DNA here is from genome assembly GCA_005239495.1 of Nicotiana undulata. Taxonomy (NCBI): domain Eukaryota; kingdom Viridiplantae; phylum Streptophyta; class Magnoliopsida; order Solanales; family Solanaceae; genus Nicotiana; species Nicotiana undulata. The sequence goes on along the minus strand of ML277048.1, from coordinate 46,267 downwards.
GACGCCGTAAATAAGGACATACAATAATTTATAATCACCTATGCAGACAATTCCCTCTTACAAGGTTAGAAAGGACACTCACCTCGTGCCGAGCCTACTTTCCGGGTCAAGAATGTGCCTGAAACTCCAAACTCGTCTCCCAAGGACTCGAAACTAGTCAAATGTTGCATAAATAAATCAATTTATACTCAAAAGTATGAACTTTCCCTATTTACATAGTTATTTCAACTTACTTTGAAAAATCCCAAAATACACCCCTGGGCCCACATGCTCGGATTCCGAACATTTTCGAAGAAAACACTTACTCATAACCTAAGGATCATTAATATATGATTTTTGTATGATTTCATAGCTAGTTAGTGGGTAATTCCCTAAATTTCATAAAGCCCTATGGTTTTACTCTAAGCCTTGATTTACACTAATTAGGATGCTAATTTACCTTGGAATTCATCTATTAAACAAACATTAGGGTAGAGATCACTTACCTTTCAGTAGCTAGGTTGTTTGGCTCTTTTCTAAGCTCTCAAGGTCGCCAATGGAGGAAAGAAAATGGTGAAAAATGATTCATTCCCGTGTTTTAAAGAACCTCACTGCCTACAGGTCTTTCGCACATGCGGCTCGAGAACCGCACCTGCGGCCTCGCATCTGCGGAAATGGGCAAGGGGGTCTGGGATCGCACATCGATAACACAAAAACACGTTCCAAACCACAATTTGAACTTAAGGAAACTCTCATTTCACTATTGGGCGTCAAAACGCTCCCGGGTCATCTAAAACATGTTTCGAACATACGCCCAAGTCCAAAATCATCATATGAAGCTACCAGAACTGTTGAATCTGGATTCCGAGGTTGTTACTCAAAATGTTGACCGAAGTCAAACTTGGTCTTAAAGGACAATCTTAAGGAATTAAATGTCCCTATACCACTCTAAACTCTTCCAATTCCCGAACAACCCGTCCCCACAAGTCATAAGTTAGTAAAAGAAACTACGGGAAGTCTCATTTAGGGGAACGGGGTCCTAAAATGCAAAACGACTGGTCGGGTCATTACAGTTCATGTGAGTGTTGTTTGGATCAATCAGCTAGCTTCTTATTGCATTCTTGCTGGTCTCCCCGGAAATAGACGTAGTGTTGGGAGTAAGAGCATTGCATACTTCCCCACATCCGGATTTGTTGTGGGATGTAGACTAAAGGATGCTGTGATGAGATTTGGAGGACACCTTATGTATATTTTCTTTCGTACTCCTCCTTCTTGACAAATACCTTGATTCCATCTAGCCATGCATGGACTTGACGTGTTTCCCTATTGTATACCACTACTACTTCTAGTTCTTCCTTAAATGCTTCGTTTTGGGGGGGGGGGGTTGAGAGTGATTATGTGGTGGTGACTGGTGTGGTGAAGGAGGTGGTGTACGTGCTTCCAAGAGTGGTGTGTGAGTTTGTGGAATTATGTAAGGTTGTATCCATGGTGTGGTAGTTGTGGGAATTGGATATAAGGGCATTTGTAGTAGGTTGTGGTGAAGATGAGAGGGGTACCAAGTTGGCGCTGGAAGTTGTAGGGGATGATATGGTGCAAGATAAGGGTCTTGCATCATAGACCAATGATACCGGCCAAAGATTTCCGTCCCTAATGTCATTCCCTCTGCTACTATCTGTGCAAGATACCTGGGGTTGTTGATGAGGATTGTCACCTCTTGATTTTGTACCTCCATTGTGAACGTAAGTGTATGATTCTGAATGCCTACTTCGTGCCAGGAGGCTGGTGTTATCGAGGCATACGGTGTTTGAGCTGTGTAGATGATTGTGTTTGGTTGCATTAGTAAGTAGGAGGGTGGACGTGAGTGTGGAGTTTGGTTGTGTTGTAAACAATGGATGTTCTTCCTGGTGGTGTTGCTGGATTGTCTTCATAGATGATTTAGATTATGTGGAAACATCTGCTGAGTGTATAGAAATTATAGGGTGGTCAAGAATTGGTTGTACAGGAATTTGAGTTTGATGTGGAGAAGAAGGTATAGTAGTGGTGGATATAGGCGGTTGACTTGATGGATTGAGAGGTTGTGTGGTATATTGTGAAAGAGTTAGGATGATAAGAGTAGTGGGAGGATCATCATTTGGTATTTGCATGGGGGACACATTATGGTTCTTTGTTGGGGGAGTGAGCCGTCATTTGTAGAGGGTGGGTAATAAATATTTGCTGGATAATGTGGATTATCTGATGAGTGTATTAATGTTGTTGAAGGGTTTGAGTGTAGTACTAGGTTTTGCATGTGGGGTGGGGTAACGTGGCTTTGTGCATGTGTTTTTATAGGTGTTGGGGTTTGGGTTTCTTCTAATTGGGCCGAGGGATTGGGGTTTTCCATTGGTACTTGAGTTGTAATGATATTGTTTTGGTTGGTATTTCCAGTAGATATAGGGTACTGAATTTCAGTATGTGGATTGTTTTCTATTAATGAGGAGCATTTATTATTTTGTAATGGAAGCGGTGAGTAAGGTTTAGTAGGAAAGGGGTGATTTACGGGTGGTTTAACATTATTAATGGTTAAGTTAGTAAAGGGTAGTGTATTTGGCATAGCTGCCCTATCTATACGCTGCATAGGCTTGGTCAATGGCTTGAAGTTGGCAGAAGAACCTGGTAATAATTGGTTGTGGTTGGATTTATAGTGTGCTATATTTTGAGTAGATTTCCTTGGAAATTGGACAACTTGCCTCTCTTCAGTAGATTTAGGTGAGGAGGGAAATGATGTATTGTTTGTAATGATGGGTTCTGTGGGAGTAATTTCTTTAATGTGATAAGCACAAACTCGTTGATTATGTCCTAGTCAACCACACTTAACACATAACATATTTAATCTCTCATAAAGTATGGTTTGCTTATGGTTACCTATGTACACGTGTGTTCTTAATGGTTGATCCAAGGGGACTTCCACACATAACCTGGCATATCTTCCTCTTGTAGTTGAAGATGTGCGAGTATCAATATTCAGTATTTTACCAATTTTGTTGCCCAATTTTTGTAGGATCTGGAGATCGTAAAATTCTGTTGGTAATTAAGGGAGACGCAACTATATGGCTGAGTAGTTGATTTTTGTTTCTGATGCCATAAATATAGGTTCCCATTGACGGACTGAGAGAAAGTGATTTAGTACAAACCAAGGTCCATCCTGTAATGCATGTATCTTCTTTTCCTCCTTTTGAAATTTAAGTAGGAAAAATCAGAACCTAAGTCTATTAGGGGTAGGTTTTCAGTTGGCTTCCATAGTGCATAAAGTTTTTGTCTAAGTAGTTGATGGCCAACCTTACGTCCATACACCTTAACAATAACTGCATGTTTCCATAGAGTGTAAATTCGATTTTTTTTTCGACTGAGAGTGGGATGAAAATAGAGGGGTCAGTAGGAATCTCCGTTTCATCGAAAAGGTCTGGTTGAACGTTTAATGAAGAAGAAGGGTTAGTTGATGAAGTTTGGATGGTATGAGAGACAAATGAGTTAAGATATGGTTTATTAACAAACTCAGAGTGAGTTGAAGATAGATCATGGGTGTCAATATTCATTTGATTACTAGTTGATATGGTTGAAGAGGGTGGGTAATTTGGGTCAGGGGGTTTGGGGGGAATAGAAGATGAAGTTTCACAGGGTTTGGTGTTCATAGTACAATTTACTTCAACTTTCTACTCGATCTTTAAAAAATAGTTTTTACATTTTTGATTGATTATTATTAAATCTTGAGATATTCTTTTTTGAGGCAGGAGTTTCGAATAATTTATTTTTTCCTTTTCCTTTTTTCAAGTTAATTCTATTCAAGCTTCTGATTATTTTCATTTTCCGAATATAACTTTGTGGTTTCGCAAGAATTGATTTTAGGAAATCTTACATAAATGTCTAAAGAAAGTTCCAACTTACCAACCTCTAGCCATTAGTACCTCTAGCCATTAATCATAGACTTACCAAAACTAGTCAAGCACATATAAAAATTTAAAACCCAAATAAATAAGGTCCTTTCATTCCAAGAATCACAAGCAAAGATCTCCTTCCATATTTTTAGGCGTGATCAGCAACATTAGATGCAAGACAGAAAGAAAATTTCATAGATGAGGTAGAAAACAAGGTGATGAAATACAAAAAAAAATATATAAGATTAAAAAAATCTAAGGAAAAAAGGACATTTTTCAATGGGCACGATTGAAACCATTGAAATCATATATATGGGTTAATATACAAATTTTGAGGAAGATTGGAGGTGATTTGGTATCAAAATTCCTAGTTAAAATCACGTTCGAAATTTTTTCTATGACACATGGATCACGCATGTATCACACACAGAGGTATACATGAATATATATGTGATACACATTAGATATAAATATGATACATATGTGACATACCAATAGTACACAGTGTGATACACATATTAGTTTTTCATTTTTCATATGCATCGAATTTTCAATGTAAACCACTTCAACACTCCGCCAAATCATCCCAAAACGGAGATTCAAACTCCTTAAGATGTACCGAATCTATTCTAATAACACTCGCTCAAAAGAAAGCAAAACTTTGACCTTTTGTTTTCTACAAATAGCTAATTGGCTAATATTACTAATATTTAGCAAATATTAGTAATATTTAATAAATTAGCTGATTTTTATAATAAGCTACTTATAAATGGACGTAGCTGGTAGTTTCCCTTGATTTTGTGGGAGATTGATTTTTTTATAAATATGAAATATTTCTTTTATTTCAAGCTTGTTGCTCTAGATCAACACATTTTATGGTACTATTTACTATCCACTGTAAATGTTGAGTTCCACGTTGGTTCATCGGGGACGAGCACATTTTTATATGATCTTAAACAATCCTTACCTTATGAGCTAGTTTTTAAAGTTGAATTACTCCTGACGCCCATTTCTTACCATGGGATCAAAGGCAAACTCATCTCAATAATTGTTTATTCCATTTTGCCCCCCCCCCCCCAACATCTTATATTATTGACGCTCCAGATGTTCAATTTTTTGCGCGCTGGGAGATGTTGAGTCGTGCATTAACTCATTAGGGATGATGAGGACTCTTAATATACTTTTGAATAATCTTCGCCTCATTACCTAGTTAATATTGAAATTTATTTAAAGTATAATTGTATTGGTGCAAAATAAACTCATTATGTGGACCAATATTATGATGACGTGTAGCATGAGAGTCAAAGAAACAACAATAACTGCGTACAAACACCTTACCCCTACCCTGGGGCAGAGAGGTTGTTTCTGATAGACCCGACATCTATCCCTCCAGGAACAACCCACCTTGCTCTTGGGGTGACCGAACTCACAACCTCTTGGTTAGAAGTGGATGGTACTCTCCTCCAGAGCAACCCACTCTTGTCTACCATGGGAGTCAAAGCAATAAAGAAAACTGATGTGCAGAGTAGGGGTGTGCATTCGATTTATCGATTCTATTTTGACGCTTATCAATAATTACTTATCGATTATCGATTTGTACATATGCTTATCGTTATCGTTTCAATAAGGTTTCGATTTTTTCGATTTCAATTTTTTCGATTTCGATTTATCAATTTTTGGGGCTTATCGATTCAGTTATCGATTACACCAATAAGAAAATTTGCGGGATTCCAAGTAACGACCCGGTCGGTCGTTACGTAGAACATGCATTATTTTCACTGTTTATGCCTTGTCATAGCTTGGTTAGATTGTTCATGATGTGTTAGAGTTGGTCAGTTCGGGTTCGGAGTGGTTATAGAAGGAATTGAGACACTTAGTCTCTAAAAGTAGCCTTAGAGTTGGAAAAGTCAACCGGGAGTTGACTTATTGGTAAATGGCCTCAGAATGCGGATTTTATGGCTTGAATAGCTTCATTAGGTGATTTGGGACTTAGGAGTGTGTTCGAAATATTTTTGTGATGTCCGGTGTAGAATTAGGCTTGAATTGGCGAAAGTTAGTTTTTGGCGATTTTCGGTCGGCAGGGGAAAATAGGCTATCGGGGTCGGAATGGAATTCGATAGTTGGAACAGGTTCGTAATGTCATTTTGGATATGTCAGAAAAATTTCAGGTCAATCAGAGTTGTTTTGGGAAGTGTCGGCATAGTTGGTGGAATTTGGAAAATACAAAGTTCATAGGCTTAAATTCGATGTGTTTTGGGGGTTTTGATATTGTGTTTGGTGTTTCGAAGGCTCGACTAAGTTTGAATGACCCTACGTGGTGCGTTGGTATGTTTGGTTGGGGCCCCGAGGGGCTCGGGATGGTTTTGGGTGGTTAGCGGGGAGTTTGGAATGGTTTTGCTATTGCTGAGTTGCTGTTACTGGTGTTTTCGCACCTGCGGAAGGGGAGCCGTAGATGCGGTCCCGCAGGAGCAGACAAGGCTCCGCCGGTGCGGAATTTTGGCTCGGTGAGGAGTTCCCGCAGGTGCAATGTAATTGCCGCACCCGCGAGGCCGTAGGTGCGGGAGGTCGAGCGCAGGTGCGGAAGTTGAGGGCCTTGGAATATTCCGCAGGTGCGCACCTGGGATCCGCAAGTGCGCACCTGGGATCCGCAGGTGCAGTTCTGCATGTGCGAGTAAGTGGTCGCAGGTGCGGAACCACTGGGCAGAAGGTATAAAAGCGTGCCTTCGCGAATGTTAGCCATCTTTCTCAATATTTCATCCAGGTTTGAAGCTTTTGAAGGGTTTTTGAGGAGGGAATTCGATAGTGCTTCATTGAGGTAAGGTTTTTGGACTCTAAACTCGTTTATATGTGATTAAAGGTTGGATTTATGGTGGAAAATTAGGGAAAAACTTGTGCAAATTGGGTAATTAGGACTTGGGACTAAGAGGCTCTAAAATTGGAATTTTAGGGGTCATTTGGACTCCGATTTCAGTGTTCTTGGTATGTATAGACTCGTGGGAGGACAAGGATTCTTGTGGTGTAAATTTTATTGAGTTCCGAGATGTGGGCCCGGGGGTCGGGTTTGACCAATTTCGGGAGTTTTGAGTATTTTTGATAAATTTCGATTGGGATTAGTTCCTTAGCATATTATAATGATATTCATCTGATTGTTGGTAGATTTGGAGCACTCCGAGGCCAAATTTAGAGGCAAGGGCACTGAGGAGTAGTATATTAGCCGGTTTTGAGGTAAGTAACGTTCCAAACTTGCAAATGAGGGTTCAAAACCCCAAGTTATCTGATTTTTGATATGTATAAAGGTGACACACTTGCCAAGTGATGGGCATGTGGGTGTACACCGAATATTGTGGCATGTCTCATCCCATGACACTGTCTAAAGGTTATCTTCGGTTCTTACTTGTACTGTGAAGGTTGCATTTACCTTGAACATATTAGAAATCATGCTAGTATAAATGTTAAGGATTCACGCCGATATGTTCAGACCGGAACGATCAATTATTGTTGTCTCTATCTGTGATTATTGTTTTCATGTACTCAGTCCTGTTATAGTATATGTTTCATGCCCCAGTCTCATAAGTTGCTAGTTTATTCTATATTATCATTGTTTGGGCTGATTTTTCATATGTTAGAACATTGTGAGTGAGACTGGAAGGTACTGACTGAGTGAGGCTTGGAGCCTGGTTTGAGACAGTTATGAGGCCGGACTGCACACCGCAGCGATCCTGGAATCATGCCTTCGTTGGCTTGACATAGCGCTTGGGCTTATAGGAGCCCCTCCGGAGTCTTTATACCCCCCAGTGAGCGCACAGATATTGAGGGATGGATCTTCCCTGGACATGGATCTTGTCCGAGTGTTATATTCCAGAGATGGACCTTCTCCGTGGGGCTTATGTTCCGGAGATGGATCTTCTCTGTGGGGCTAGATCGGCCTTTTTCCTCAGTACTAGGTGACTGTGTCACTTGCGTTTATGTAATATCCGGGATGGACTTTCCCTGGGCCAGAAGGCCAAATTCTAGTACTGAGTGGATCACCTTGTGAGAGTTTGATTACTGAGTACATATCCTTGTTGATCCCATATGAATTCATGCTGGTATGCCGAGCTACAGACATAAATTGATGCATCTTGTTTTTTTCTAATATACTATTGTCATGTCCAAGTTATATATTGTTGTTCAAAATTATCAGAGGTTTAGTCCGTCATTACCTCTCAGCCCGTAGTTTGGGTTCATTACTACTGAGTTGGTGTACTCACGTTAACCCCTGCACCTTGTGTGCAGATCCAGGTACACTGGGACTTGGCTCTGGTCATTGAGTAGCGGCAGTTTCCATCAGAGTTGTCGAGGTAGCAGTTGGCATCCGTGATCTCGTCATCTCTTTCCTATTCTACCTGTTGTTATTTACTTTTTAGACTATGTTGGGCATTCCCCTTTTAGTCACATTATGTATTAGCAGCTCATGATTGTGTGACACTGGATCCGGGTTTTGTAGGATTTGGGTTCTTGATTTTCGTAAAACCGTTTTCAAATTCAAACTTATTATTATTATTGATTTCAGACTTGTTGAAAACGATAATTTCCGTGATAAGTGGCCTTAGATTAGTTTAGATAGGTGGCTGGCCTGGTTCCACGACAGGCGCCATCACGGCTCCGAAATTGGGTCGTGACAAGTTGGTATCAGAGCTCTAGGTTGAATAGGTCTTACCAGTCATGAGCAGGTTTAGTAGAGTCTTGCGGATCGGTACAAAGACGTTTGTACTTATCTTCGAGAAGCTGTAGAACCCTTAGGAAAATTCCACATTTTGAATTCTGTCATGCGATTCTGTTGAATTCCGGAACTAAACTTCTGTTGTTTCATTCTCTCACAGATGGTGAGGACTCGTGCTACCGGTAGCGGTGATTAGACACCAGCAGGACCAGCTAGAGGTTGAAGCCGTGGCAGAGGGAGGGGTGCAGCCCACACAGCAGCCGGCGTAGAACATGTGGACCCTCTCATTGCTCAGGATCATGTCCCCGCAGCTGAGATTCCAGCGGGGCAGGCTCAGGCACCAGCAGGGCCCATTGTGATTTCAGGTCTTCAAGAGACCCTAGCTCAGATTTTGACGGTGTGCACCAGTTTGGCACAGGCCGTCACTATGTCCACTACTGCTACTACTTCTCAGGCCGGGGGAGGCATTCAGACTCCAGCTGCCCGGACACCTTAGCAGGTCACCCAGGGACTTCAGACACCTGGGGCAGTTCTAGTGCAGCCAATTGCTCCGGTACAGGATTATGTGGTCCTAGCTTTAGCTGATGATGAGCAGCGTAGGTTGGAGAGGTTCAGCAGACTCCAGCCTCCGACTTTCAGTGGTACAGAGGACGAGGATGCCCAAGACTTCTTGGACAAGTGTCAGGGATACTACACAAAGCAGGGATATTAGAGGCCAGTGGGGTCCCATTTAGTACCTTCAAATTTTCAGGAGCTGCACTTGCTTGGTGGGAGGCCTATGAGAGGCGTAGACCCGCGGATGCAGCGCCCCTTACATGGCACCAGTTCTCCATTCTCTTTTTGGAGAAGTACATACCACAGTCTCGCAGAGAGGAGCTGCGCAGAGAGTTCGAGTAGTTGTGTCAGGGAGACATGAACGTGACGCAATATGAGATGAGGTTCTCTGAGTTAGCCCGTCATGCCATCTGGCTAGTCCCCATAGACAGAGAGAGGATCTGGAGGTTTGTTGATGGTCTCACTTACCAGCTACAGATATTTCTAACTAGGGAGAGGGTATCTGGCGCTTCTTTTGAGGAGGTAGTTGACATAGCCAGGGAGATTGAGTCTGTGCACTGCCAGGAGCGTGTTGAGAGGGAGGCCAAGAGGCCTTGGGGATCTGGTAGTTATGGTGTTGTTCACTCGGGAGGTCAGTCTTAGTATAGCAGATGCCGTCCATTCTGGCCTCCTCAGCCAGCTCGTCCAGTTTACAGTGGTGCTTCATAAGGACACGGTCCCCGTAGCTCTCTCCCGGGTCGTTCCTCATTTAGTGCACTTCCAGCCCAGAGCTCATCTCGGTCACCATCAGTTCAGGGTTCCTCAGCACATGGCTCTTCTAGCAGCTACTCTGGTCCTAGGGGTGCCCTTCAGTCCCCACCGTCATTTGCTGAGAGTGGTTGCTTCGAGTGTGGGGATCCGGGTCACATCAAGAGGTATTGTCCCCGCCTTTCTGGTAGTTCATTTCAACACAGGAGCCAGCCTCAAGCTTTAGCCCCAGTTTCTACACCACCCCCTCAGGCAGCCAGGGGTGGAGGCTAGTCAGTCAGAGGTCGCCCTAGAGGGGGAGGTCGATCAGGTGGAGGACAGGCCCGTTTATATGCACTTCCGGCCAGACTAGATGCCATAGCTTCAGATGCAGTGATTACAGGTATTATCTCAGTCTTTCACCGGGATGCTTCGGTATTATTTTATCCTGGTTCCACGTATTCATATGTTTCATCATACTTTGAACATTTCTTGGATACGCCCCCGTGAGTCTTCGATTTCGTCTGTCCATGTGTTGACTCCGGTGGGGGATACCGTTATGGTAGACCGGGTGTACCAGTCTTGTGTTATATCTATTGGGGTCTGGAGACTCGGGCAGATCTATTATTTCTTAGCATGGTTGACATTGATGTGATTTTGGGCATGGATTGGCTATCTCCATGCCATGTTGTTCTTGACTGTCACGCCAAGACCGTGACCTTAGCTATGCCCGGAGTGCCGAGGATTGAGTGGAGATGTTCGATGAAGTATGTGCCTAGTAGAGTAATTTCCTACCTGAAGGACCAGCGTATGATTGGGAAGGGATGTGAGTCTTATCTGGCCTTAGTGAGAGATGGTAGTAGTGAGACTCTTTCTATTGATTCTGTTCCTGTGGCTCGTGAGTTTCCGGACGTATTTCTTGCAGACTTGCCACCTGACAGGGACATCGATTTTGGTATTGACTTGTTACCAGACACCCAGCCTATCTCTATCCCACCTTACCGCATGGCCCCAGCAGAGTTGAAAGAATTGAAAAAGAAGCTTCAGGATTTCCTAGATAAGGGGTTCATTCAGCCTAGTGCTTCACCTTGAGGTGCGCCGGTGTTGTTCGTGAAAAAGAAGGATGGTTCTATGCGCATGTGTATTGACCATAGGAAGCTGAACAAGGTTACGCTGAAGAACCAGTATCCTTTGCCTCGTAGTGATGACTTGTTTGATCAGCTTCAGAGAGCTAAGGTGTTTTCCAAGATTGACTTGAGGTTTAGGTCTCATCAGCTGAAGATTCAGGATTCTGATATTCTAAAGACTGCTTTCAGAACTAGATATGGTCATTACGAGTTTTTGGTTATGTCATTTGGGCTGACCAATGTCCCAGTCGCGTTCATGCATTTGATGAACAACGTGCTTCAGCTTTACCTTGATTCATTCGTCATTGTTTTCATTGATGACATCCTAGTATATTCTCGTAGCCAGGAGGAGCACGCTCAGCATTTGAGGGTTGTGTTGCAGAGGTCGAGAGAGGAGAAGCTTTATCCAAAGTTCTCCAAGTGTGAGTTTTGGCTTGGTTCGGTAGCTTTCTTGGGGCACGTGGTGTCTAGTGAAGGTATTCAAGTGGATCCGAAAAAGATTGAGGCGGTGCAGAGTTGGCCCAGACCGTCCTCAGCTACAGAGATTAGGAGTTTCCTTGGGTTGGCGGGTTATTACCGTGTCTTTGTGGAGGGATTTTCTTCTATTGCTTTACCACTGACCAGATTGACCCAGAAGGGTGCTCCATTTAGATGGTCCGATGAGTGTGAGGAGAGCTTTCAGAAGCTCAAGTGAGCATTGACTACAGCTCCGGTATTGGTCTTGCCTACTGGTTCGGGTTCTTAAACAATCTATTATTATGCCTCTAGAGTTGGCTTGGGAGCGGTTCTGATGCAGGACGGTAGGGTAGATGCCTACGCGTCTAGGCAGTTGAAGGTGCACGAGAAGAGTTATCTAGTGCACGATCTTCAGCTAGCTGCCATTGTTCATGCCTAGAAGATTTGGCGTCACTATTTGTATGGGGTGCAGTGTGAGATTTTCACTGACCATCGTAGCTTGCATTATCTGCTGAAGCAGAAGGATCTGAATTTATGTCAAAGGAGATGGTTGGATCTCCTCAAAGATTATGACCTCACTATTCTATATCATTCGGGGAAGGCCAATGTAGTGGCCGACGCCCTGAGTCGCCGAGCGGGGAGTTTGGGGAGTCTAGCCTATCTTTCAGCAACAGAGCGACCCTTGGCATGTGATGTTCAGGCCTTAGCAGAGCATCTTGTGAGATTGGATTTGTCAGAGCCTCCGTGGGTATTAGCCAGCATGGCTTCCCAATCTACTATATATGATCAGATTAGAGCGCGCCAGTATGATGTTCGGCACTTGTTGGTTCTTCAGGACAAGGTCCGTCGAGGTGATGCCAAGTATGTGACTATTTGTGATGACGGGGTTATGAGGATGTAGGGCCGTATTTGTGTGCCCAATGTAGATGGGATTCGAGAGTTGATATTAGCAGAGGCCCATAGCTCGCGGTATTCTATCCATCCGGGTGCCGCGTAGATGTACCAGGACTTGAGATAGCAGTATTGGTGGAGGCGGATGAAGAGATATATTGTTGAGTATGTAGCACGGTGTCTCAACTGCCAGCAGGTCAAGTATGAGCACCAGAGACTAGGTGGATTTCTTTAGGAGTTAGTTATTCCGGAATGGTAGTGGGAGCGGATCACTATGAACTTTGTAGTTGGGTTTCCATGGACTTCAAAATGGTTATGATGCTATTTGGGTCATTGTGGATCGACTGACCAAGTCGGCGCACTTCATTCCTGTTAGTACTACTTATACTTCGAAGAGGTTAGCTGGTATCAACATCAGGGAGATTGTCCGATTGCATGGAGTCCTAGTTTCTATCATTTCTGACAGAGGTACCCAGTTCACATCTTAGTTTTTGAGGGCTATGCAGAGAGGTATGGGTACGCAGGTAGAGTTGAGCACATCATTTCATCCTCAGACTGACGGGCAGTTAGAGCGGACTATTCATATCTTGGAGGACATGTTGCGTGCCTTTGTGATTGATTTTGGTGGCTCGTGGGACCAGTTTCTACCTCTAGCAGAGTTTTCATATAATAACAGCTACCAGTCCAGTATTCAGATGGCACCGTATGAGGCTTTATATGGTAGGAGGTGTAGATCTCCAGTTGGTTGGTTCGAGCCCGACGAGGCCAGACTATTATGCCCAGACTTGGTTCAAGATGCGTTGGCTAGGGTGAAGTTGATTCAGGAGCAACTTTGCACGGCTCAGTCTAGGCAGAAGAGCTATGCGGACCGGAAGGTTTGGGATGTGTCTTTCATGGAGGGTGATAAGGTACTGCTGAAGGTGTCACCCATGAAGGGTGTCTTGAGGTTTGGGAAGAGGGGCAAGCTTAGTCCCCGGTTCATTGGTCCTTTTGAGGTGCTTCAGAAGGTTGGATAGGTGGCTTATAGACTTGCTTTGCCACACAGCTTGTTTAGTGTTCATCCGGTATTCCATGTGTCGATGCTTCGGAAGTATGTTGGTGACCCGGCTCATGTTTTGGACTTCAGCACAGTTCAGCTCGAGGATGATATGTCTTACGAGGTGGAGCCAGTGGCTATTTTGGCTCGCGAGGTCAGAAAGTTGAGGTCAAAGGAGATATCTTCAGTGAAGGTGCAGTGGAGAGGTCAGCCAGTGGAGGAGACTACTTGGGTGACCGAGCGGGAGATGCGGAGCAAATATCCTCACTTGTTTGCGACTCCAGGTATGTTTCTAGACCTGTTCGAGGACGAACGTTTGTTTAAGAGGGGGAGAACGTAATGACCCGGTCAGTCGTTACGTAGAACATTGTCACGACCCGAAATCCCACCCTTCAAGACGTGACTGCGTCTAACGTTGAACCCGCTAGACAAGCCAACGTAAACAAATAATCTAACTTTTACAACCCAATTCGACAGTAGCAAAGAAAATACCTTAAAAATCTTAACAGAAATAACGAAACACTTTAGAATTTTAATAGCGGAATTGTAATAGAAATTCGAAAATGCAAAGTGAAATGGTAAAATACATAACGTCTCATAAGCCCAAAACCGGGGTGTCACAACTCACGAACTGTCTAAACAGAGTGCTAAATACATAGTCTGAAAAGAAATACATCATTGTCTTGAAACTGGGGGAAAAGATAAGACAATAAGGAATCCAAAGGCAGAAGAGACACCAAGGCCCACGAACGCCAGCGGGTATACCTTGAAGCTCTGGGTGGACTGAAGGTGACTCCCTCAATGCGGTCCACTGGGTCCGGATGCGGGATCTGCATAACATTAAGAAGTACAGTGTAACATCAGTATAACCGACCCCATGTACTGGGTAAGTGCCGAGCCTAACCTCGGCCGAAGTAGTGACGAGGCTAGACTTGGCAACAATCGATAATTTGTCCTATTCTAACACACATACACATGGAAAGGAGTAGGAAGTAACAGATAAGCATGGGATACGGGGGCAGATAACGGGGAAATAATTGAGATAAAGCAGTTACTTAGGCATATAGAAGTAAACAAGGAAGGCAATTTAACACAATAGCTAACGAAATAAATATAAATGCCGGAAATGCAATAATGACACAACATCACCCTTCGTGCTTTTACTCTCTTTCTCACAATGCGATGTATAATGTGAAATAGTATAAATCATGGCCCGGCATCACCCTTCGTGCTTTTACTCTCTTCCTCACAATGCAATGTACAATTTAAGGCAATATAAATCATGGCACAGCATCAACCTTCGTGCTTATAATCAATGTACATCATGGCACGGCATTAACCTTCGTTCTTATAATCAATGTGAATCATGGCACGACATCACCCTTCGTGCTTTACACTCTTCCTCACTATGCAATGTAATCAAATATCATGGCACGACATCGCCCTTTATGCTTTACACTCTTCCGCACCAAACAATGACAGATATAAGGGTAAGAAATACAGCATAGTGGAAATACAGTTCAATATCACCCGGCAAGGGGAAAACATCAATCAATATCACAACAAATGCCCGGCAAGGGTCTCAGATATAACCAATCATTTCAAATGTATCCTTAACAGTTGGGTTTTCAATCAAACCAATACATCATAAGTTCATCAACCAATATTTCCAACAATAACGGCTTCAAAGTATAGACAAGTTCATAATATAACGAACATGGAATTAATAACAAGATTTTTATCTAAAATAAACTCATGGGCATACTTGACACACAATGCATAGGTACTCGTCACCTTACCTATGCATTGTACATGATAAACACTTAGCACATAACATACAATTCCTATTCCCTCACCAAAATTAGGCAAGACACTTACCTCGGGTCCAAAATATAGCAATCAATCCTCTAACACAGCCTTTCCTTTTGAATTCAACTCCGGAACAACAATATCTAGGCATAATTAACTTAAGTATATCAATAACAACTCAATAACACAATTATCCCAAATACACAATTCCTATCATTCTTCCAAAATTTCAAAAATTCGACCCCGGGCCCGTTTGGTCCAAACCCGAGGCTCGGACCAAAACCCGATCACCCATACCCCCACGAGTTAGAATATATAATTTGTTTTGAAATTGAGGTTGAATTACCCAAATTTTCCCAAAAACCTAACTCTACCCAAAACCCCTAATTTCTACCTTTAAAACCCTAGGATTTTTTATGATAATTGATGCAAAACCTTAGAAAGTTGAAGGAAAATCGGTTACTGAGCAGTTACCTATGAATTGGGAAGAAAGTCTCTTGAGGAAATCGCCCTAGGTCTTCTATTTTTGAGAATAATTGAGAGAAAGAACGTCATAAATTGTTTTTAAAAAAATCACTGTTCGACTCTCGCACCTGCGGTCTCGCAGGTGCGGGAAAAAGGTCGCACCTGCGTAATTGGGTCAGGCCCATAGGGGGCCGCACCTGCGGAAATGGGTTCGCTCCTGCGGATATTTGTCCACGCCTGCGAGAGGGATCGCACCTGCGGAGTTAGCGTCGCGCCTGCGGCCTTAGGCTCGCAGGTGCGGGCACACCATAAATGGGTGCACCAACTGTGTTTTCATGACTTAAAACACCCTGAATACCTACCCAAAACACGCCTGAGCCCTCGGGTCTCAAAACAAAAAACACATACGACTCCCAAAACATCCTACGGACTTATTCAAGCATTTAAATCACCAAGATGTCATCAAAATCATCAAATTAAACATCAAAACTCTTAGAATTTTTTTAAAATTTCATAACGCTTAATTATTCAAAATTTGATCCGAATCATTTCATTTCAAGTCTGTTTTACACCAAATTTCACAGATAAGTCACATAACATATATTAAACCTGTTCCGGGCTCCGGAACTATAATACGAGCCCGGTAACACGGTTTTCACATCAACGTTCATTTTCAAAAACCTTTATTATTTTCAGAAAATAATTTTCTTTCAAAATTCATTTCTCGGGCTTGGGACCTCAGAATTCGATTGCGGGCATACGCCCAAGTCCCATATTTTCGTACAGACCCTCCAGGACTGTCAAATCACGGGTCCGGGTCCGTTTACCAAAATGTTGACCAAAGTCAAACTTTAATCAATTAATTAACAAAACAATTCCACTTTAACAAATTTTCACATAAGAGCTTCCTGGCTACACGCCCGGGTTGCCCACACGTATCGAGGTGAGATTAACATAGGCTTTCAGAGCCTCAAAACACTGATTTAGCTGAATTTACTTAAGACTCCCTTTCGGGTCATCACAGACTCCACCTCTAAAACAAACGTTCGTCCTCGAACGGACGTAGAAAAGTACCTGAGTCTGAGAAAAGATGGGGATAACAACTCTTCATATCGGACTCGGACTCCCAAGTAGCTGCCTCGGCAGGCTGACCTCTCCACTGGACACAAACCGAAGGATAACTTTTCGACCTCAACTGATGAATCTTCCTATCTAATATAGCTACCGACTCCTCCTCATAAGTCAAATCCTAGTCCAAATGGACACCGCTGAAGTCAAGAACATGAGAAGGATCTGCAATGTACCTCCGGAGCATAGATACGTGAAACACTGGATGTACGACTTATAAATGCGGTTGTAAGGCAAGTTTGTAGGCCACCTCTCCTACCTTGTCCAAAATATCAAATGGACCAATATACTTAGGGCTCAACTTACCCTACTTTCCGAATCTCATCACGCCTTTCATAGGCGACACTCGAAGGAACACTTGGTCTCCCACCATGAAAGCCAAATCTCGAACTCTACGATCTGCATAACTCTTTTTCCTGGACTGAGTTGTACGAAGCCTATCCTGAATAATCTTTACCTTATCCAAGGCATCCTGGACTAACTCAGAACCCAACAATCTAGCCTCTCCGGGCTCGAACCATCCCACTGGAGACCGGCATCGCCTACCATACAACGCCTCACAAAGATCCATCTGTATGCTCGACTGATAACTATTGTTGTAGGCAAACTCTGCTAAGGGCAAGAACTGGTCCCATGAACCACCAAAATCAATAACACATGCCCGCAACATATACTCCAAAATCTGAATAGTACGCTCGGACTTTCCGTCCGTATGAGGATGAAATGTTGTGCTCAACTCAATCTGTGTGCCCAACTCTCGCTGGAATACTTTCCAGAAATGGGAGGTAAACTGACTACCTCGTTCTGATATAATAGATAAGGGCACGCCATGCAATCTGACAATCTCTCTCATGTAGATCTTTGCCAACTTCTCCGCTAAATACGAAATTGACACACGAATGAAATGTGCTGACTTGGTCAGCCTATCCACAACAACCTATACTGCATCAACCATCCTCTGGGTCCGTGGGAGCCCAACTACAAAGTCCATCGTGATATGCTCCCACTTCCACTCGGGAAGCTGAATCTGCTACATCAAACCACCGGGTCTCTGATGCTTATACTTAACCTGCTGACTATTCAAGCACCGAACTACATAAGCCACAATATCCTTCTTCATTCTACGCCACCAATAATGCTGTCGCAAGTCCTTTTACATCTTCGCGGTGCCCAGATGAATGGAATACCGGGAACTATGGGCCTCCTGCAATATCAACTCACAAATGCCATCAACATCGTGTACACAAATACGACCCTGAAATCTCAAAACTCCCTCAGCATTAACTGTGACCTACTTGGCACGTCTGTGCCGAACCGCATCTCTAAGATCACACAAATGACGATCATCATACTGCCTGGCACGTATACGATCATACAACGAAGAACGAGTGACGGTATGGGCCAACAGACTACCAGTCTCAGAAACCTCTAATCTCACAAATTGGTTGGCTAAGGCCTGAACATCCAACGCAAGAGGTCGCTCCCCGACTGATAAATAAGCTAGACTGCCCATACTGGCTGACTTCCGGCCCAAAGCATCGGCCACCACATTGGCCTTCCCCGGATGATAAAGAATGGTCATATCATAATCCTTCAGCAACTCTAACCATCTCCTCTGCCTTATCTTCAACTCCTTCTTCTTGATCAGTGAATACCTCACACAGTACCCCATACAAATAGTGCCTCCAAATCTTCAAGTCATGAAGAATAGCTGCAAGCTCCAAGTCGTGCACTGGATAATTCTCCTCGTCGATCTTTAACTGACGAGATGCATAGGCTATGACCTTGCCATCCTGCATCAATACCGCACCAAGCCCAACCTGCAAAGCATCACAATACACGGTATAAGGCCACGTACCTGTGGGCAACACTAACACTGGTGCTGTGGTCAATGATGTCTTGAGCTTCTGAAAGCTCGCGTCACACTCATTCCACCACCTGAACTGAGAACTCTTATGAGTTAACCTGGTTATCGGGGATGCGATAGATGAAAAGCCCTCCACAAATCGGCGATAATACCTAGCTAAGCCCAAGAAGCTCCGAATCTTGATAGCTGAAGTGGGCCTAGGCCAATCTCTAACTGCTGAAATCTTCTTGGGATCCACCTGAATACCCTCTGATGAAACCACATGGCCTAGAAATGCAACTGAACCCAGCCAAAACATACGCTTGGAGAATTTGGCATACAACTGACTATCCCTCAGAGTCTGGAGGGCGACTCTAAGGTGCTGCTCATGCTCCTCTCGGCTGCAAGAGTATATCAAAATATCAACAATGAAAACAATAACAGACGAGTCCAAATAAGGCCTGAATACCCGGTTTATTAACTCTATGAATGTCGCGGGGGCATTAGTCAACCCAAAAGACATCACCAAAAATTCATAGTGACCATAACGAGTGCGGAAAGTTGTCTTAGGGACATCAGAAGCCCTAATCCTCAGCTGATGATAACCAGATCTCAAGTCTATCTTGGAGAACACCGTAGCACCCTCAAGCTGATCAAATAAGTCATCAATCCTCGGCAAAGGATACTTGTTCTTGATAGTAACCTTATACAACTGCCGGTAGTCAATACACATCCTCATTGAGCCATCTTTCTTCTTCACGAACAATACTGGATCACCCCAAGGAGAAACACCAGGCTTGATGAAGCCTTTATCCAACAAATCCTGTAATTGTTCCTTTAATTCCTTCAACTCTGGCGGAGCCATGCGATACGGGGGAATAGAAATAGGCTGAGTGCCCTCAGCTAACTTAATACAAAAGTCAATATCCCTTTCGGGTGGCATACCCGGCAGGTCAGCAGGGAATACCTCTGGAAACTCACGAACCACGGGCACGGACTCTATATAAGGAACCTCAGCCCTAGAATCACGAACATAGGCCAAATAGGCCAAACAACCCTTCTCGACCATGCGTCGAGCCTTCATATAAGAAATAACCCTACCAAAAGAATGACTAAGAGTCCCTCTCCACTCTAAACAAGGTACTCCTAGCAAGGCTAAGGTCACTGTCTTGGCATGACAATCTAAGATAGCATGATAGGGAGATAGCCAGTTCGTACCTAATATAACATCAAAGTCAACCATATCAAGAAGCAAAAGATCAACATGAGTCTCCAGACCACCAATAACTACTACGCAAGCATGGTAGACTCGATCTACCACTATAGAATCACCCACCGGTGTAGACACATGTACAGCAGTACTCAAGGAATCACGGGTCATACTCAAATAAGGGGCAAAATATGAAGACACATAGGAGAATGTAGAACCCGAATCAAATAACATCGAGGCCTCTCGGCTGCAAACGGAAACCCTACCTGTGATAATTGCGTCAGAAGCCTCAGCATCAGGACGAGCAGGAAAAGCATAACACCGGGGTTGAGCCCCTCCTACCTGCACATCTCTGGGTCTACCTGCTACGGGCTGACCTCTACCTCTCATGGCCTACCCTCCACCTCTATGATCCTGACCACCACCTCTGGCACCTCGACCACCACCCCTAGCAGGCTGAGGGGGTAAGGGTGCACCTGCTGCGGGAACCAAGGCACGGGAACCCTAATACTGGGGTCCACTCGAAGCTCGAGGGAAATATCTGGTAATATGCCCTGGGCTACCACAACTATAACAAGATCTCTGCTGTTGTGGCTGATGACTCGAGAATTAGCCCTGACAACCCTGATAACAACCCTGGTAACTCTGAAGTGGCTGTGCACTGATAGATGCTGGTGGTGCACTAACAGGAGCTGGCGGTGCAAGGGGAGATACCTGAAGTGCTGACTGAAAAGGTCGGTGTGGATGACCCCTACTAAAAGAATACCTGCCTTCAGATGAGGCTCCACTGAATCTACCAAAATGACGGGGGCTCTTGTCAACCCCCTGACCACCTCCATGTGACAAAATCATCTCAATCCTCCATGCCACATCGACCGCATCCTGGAACGAAATGTCAGTACTCGACTCCCTGGCCATCTGGAGTCGTATAGGCTGGGCCAATCCCTCAATGAACCTTTGAACTCTCTCCCGATCAGTGGGGAGTATCATCAATGCATGTCTGGCTAGAGCGATGAACCTTGTCTCGTACTGAATAACAGACATAGGTCCCTGCTGGAGGCGCTCAAACTGCCTCCTAAGATCCTCTCGCTGAGTAACGGGAAGGAACTTCCCCAAGAATACCTTTGTGAACTGATCCCAAGTCAAAGGTGCAGACCCAACTTGTCTGGCTAAGCAGTAGTCCCTCAACCAAGTCTTGGCTGCGCCAGATATACGAAAAGTAGCGAAGTCAACTCCATTGGACTCCACTATGCCCATGTTCCGAAGAACCTCATGACAGCTGTCCAAGTAATCCTGTGGATCCTCTGACGAAGCACCAATAAATGTGGTAGTGAATAACTTGGTGAACCGATCTAGTCTCCATAGAGCATCTGCTGACATAGCTGCACCCTCGGTTGTCGGTGCCACAATACCTGGCTGAGCTACTCCAGCTGTCTGAGGTGCTGGAGTCTGAAACTGAGTGGCAACCTGCTCTGGGGTATGAATAATAGGAGTCTGGGTCCCTCCCCCAGCCTGAGAACCAGCTGGTGCAGTAGGAAGAAGACCAGCTTGAGCCACACTCTCCATAAGCCCCACCAAGCGGACTAGAGCGTCCTGAAGCACTGGGGTAGCAATGAACCCCTCTAGGACCCGCGCTGGTCCAACTGGGACTGCCGGAACTGGGACCTCCTCGTCAGACTCGACCTGAGGGTCCTCCACTGGGGCTGCTGCTCTAGGCTGAGCCCTGCCCCGGCCTCGGCATCTAGCACGGCCTCGTTCTCGACCTCGACCCCTCGTAGGAGCTGTAGTAGGAGTGTCGGGCTACTGAGCGGAACCAAGGTAAGCACGCGTCCTCACCATCTGTGAGAGAGTAGAATGGAAACTCAATCAGTACTCAGAATTCATATTGCACGACAGAGATGAAGAATTGGGGAGTTGTCCAAACTTTGCAACCTTTGGGGGATAAGTACAGACGTCTCCGTACCGATCCCTCAGACTCTACCAAGATTGTTCGTGAGTTGTGAGACCTAAGAAACCTAGAGCTCTGATACCAACTTGTCACGACCCGAAATCCCACCCTTCAAGACGTGACTGCATCTAACGTTGAACCCGCTAGACAAGCCAACGTGCACAAAAAATCTAACTTTTACAACCCAATTCGACAGTAACAAAGAAAATACCTTAAAACGCTTAACAGAAATAACGAAACACTTTAGAATTTTAACAGCGGAATTGTAATAGAAATTCGAAAACGCAAAGTGAAAGTGTAAAATACATAACATCGCATAAGCCCAAAACCGAGGTGTCATAACTCACGAACTGTCTAAACAGAGTGCTAAATACATAGTCTGAAAAGAAATACATCATTGTTTTGAAACTGGGGGAAAAGATAATTCAATAAGGAATCCAAAGGCAGGAGAGACACCAAGGCCAACGAACGCCAGCGGGTATACCTTCAAGCTCTGGGTGGACTGAAGGTGACTCCCTCAATGCGGTCACTGGGTCCGGATGCGTGATCTGCACAACATTAAGAAGTGCAGTGTAGCATCAGTACAACCGACCCCATGTACTGAGTAAGTGCCGAGCCTAACCTCGGCCGAAGTACTGACGAGTCTAGACTTGACAACAATCGATAACCTGTCCTATTCTAACACACATAACGTGGAAAGGAGCAGGAACTAACAGATAAGCATGGGATACGGGGGCAGATAACGGGGAAATAATTGAGATAAAGCAGTTACTTAGGCATATATAAGTAAACAAGGAAGGCAATTTAACACAATAGCTAACGAAATAAATATAAAAACCGGAAATGCAATAATGGCACGGCATCACCCTTCGTGCTTTTACTCTCTTCCTCACAATGCGATGTATAATGTGAAATAGTATAAATCATGGCACGACATCACCCTTCGTGCTTTTACTCTCTTCCTCACAATGCAATGTACAATGTAAGGCAATATAAATCATGGCACGACATTAACCTTCGTGCTTATAATCAATGTAAATCATGGCACGACATTAACCTTCGTGCTTATAATCAATGTGAATCATGGCACGACATCACCCTTCGTGCTTTACACTCTTCCTCACTATGCAATGTAATCAGATATCATGGCACGACATCACCCTTCGTGCTTTACACTCTTCCTCACCAAACAATGACAGATATAAGGGTAAGGAATACATCATAGTGGAAATACAGTTCAATATCACCCGGCAAGGGGAAAACATCAATCAATATCACAACAAATGCCCCGCAAGGGTCTCAGCTATAACCAATCATTTCAAATGTATCCTTAACAGTTGGTTTTTCAATCAAACCAATACATCATGAGTTCATCAACCAAGATTTCCATCAATAACGGCTTCCAAGTAGAGACAAGTTCATAATATAACGAACATGGAAGTAATAACATATCGAAAATAGACTCACGGGCATACTTGACGCACAATGCATAGGTACTCGTCACCTTACCTATGCATTGTACATGATAAACACTTAGCACATAGCATATAATTCCTATTCCCTCACCAAAATTAGGCAAGACACTTACCTCGGGTCCAAAATATAGCAATCAATCCTCTAACACCGCCTTTCCTTTTGAATTCAACTTCGGAACAACAATATCGAGGCATAATTAACTGAAGCATATCAATAACAACTCAATAACACAATCCCATAGCCCAAATACACAATTCCTATCATTCTTCCAAAATTTCCAAAATTCGACCCCGGGCCCGCTTGGTCCAAGCACGAGGCTCGGACCAAAACCCGATCACCCATACCCCCACGAGTTAGAATATATAATTTGTTTTGAAATCCAACCTCAAATTGAGGTTGAATTACCCAAATTTTTCCAAAAACATAACTCTACCCAAAACCCCTAATTTCTACCTTTAAAACCCTAGGATTTTTTTATGATAATTGATGAAAAACCTTAGAAAGTAGAAGGAAAATCGGTTAGTGAGCAGTTACCTATGAATTGGGAAGAACATATCTTGAGGAAATCGCCCTAGGTTTTCTATTTTTGAGAAAAATTGAGAGAAAGAATGTCTGAAATTGTTTTTAAAAATAAATCACTGTTCGACTCTCGCACCTGCGGTCTCGTAGGTGCGGGAAAAAGGTCACACCTTCGGAATTGGGTCAAGCCCATAGGGGGCGCACCTGCGTAGTGGGCGTCGCGCCTGCGGAGATTTGTCAGCGCCTGCGAGAGGGACCGCACCTGCGTAGTGGGCGTCGCGCCTGCGGTCTCGCACCTATGGCCCTAGGCTCGCAGGTGCGGGCACACCAGATATGGGTGCACCAGCAGTGTTTTCATGAGTTAAAACACCCTGAATACCTACCTGAAACACACCCGAGCCCTCGGGTCTTAAAATAAAAAACACATACGACTCCTTAAACATCCTACGGACTTATTCAAGCATTTAAATCACCAAGATATCATCAAAATCATCGAATTAAACCTCAAAACTCTTAGAATTTTCTTAAATTTTCATAAGGCTTAATTATTCAAAATTTCATCTGAATCGCGTCATTTCAAGTCTGTTTTACACCAAATTTCACAAATAAGTCACATAACATATATTAAACCTGTTCTGGGCTCCAGAACCATAATACGAGCCTGGTAAATCGGTTTCCACATCAACGTTCATTTTCAAAAACCTTTATTATTTTCATAAAATAATTTTCTTTAAAAATTAATTTCTCGGGCTTGGGACCTCGAAATTCGATTCCGGGTATACGCCCAAG
This sequence comes from Nicotiana undulata, assembly GCA_005239495.1. NCBI lineage: Eukaryota > Viridiplantae > Streptophyta > Magnoliopsida > Solanales > Solanaceae > Nicotiana > Nicotiana undulata. The sequence continues at coordinate 21,694 of ML277048.1, read as the reverse complement.
TCCCATATTTTCCTACGGACCCTCCAGGACCGTCAAATCACGGGTACGGGTTCGTTTACCAAAAATGTTGACCAAAGTCAACTTTAATTAATTAATTAACACAAAAATTCCACTTTTAACAAATTTCCACATAAGAGCTTCTCGGCTACACACTCGGGTTGTGCACGCATATCTATGTGAGATTAACAGAGGCTTTCAGAGCCTTGAAACACAGATTTAGCTAAATTTACTTAGGATGACCTTTTGGGTCATCACAACATGCATTATTTTAATTGTTTCTGCCTTGTCATAGCTTGGTTAGACTAATCATGATGTGTTAGAGTTGGTCAGTTTGGGTTCGGAGTGGTTATAGAAGGAATTGAGACACTTAGTCTTTAAAAGTAGCCTTAGAGTTGGAAAAGTCAATCGGGAGTTGACTTATTGGTAAACGACCTCGGAATGTGGATTTTATGGCTGGGATAGCTTCATTAGGTGATTTTGTACTTAGGAGTGTGTTCAGAATATTTTTGTGATGTCAGGTGTAGAATTAGGCTTGAATTGGCGAAAGTTAGTTTTTGGCGATTTTCGGTCGGCAGTGGAAAATAGGCTATCGGGGTCGAAATGGAATCTCGATAGTTGGAACAGTTTTGTATTCTCATTTTGGATATGTCTGCAAAATTTCAAGTCAATCGGAGTTGTTTTGGGTAGTGTCGGCATAGTTCGTGGAATTTGGAAAATTCAAAGGTCATAGGCTTGATTCGATGTGTTTTGGGGGTTTTGATGTTGTGTTTGGTGTTTCGAAGGCTCAACTAAGTTTAAATGTCCCTACGTGGTGTGTTGGTATGTTTGGTTGGGGTCCCGCGGGGTGAGGGATGGTTTTGGGTGGTTAGCGGGGAGTTTGGAATGGTTTTGCTATTGCTGAGTTGCTGTTACTGGTGTTTTCGCACCTACGGAAGGGGATCCGCAGGTGCGGTCCCACAGGAATGGACAAGGCTCCGCAGGTGCGTAAGTTCGGCTAGGTGAGGAGTTCCCGCATGTGCGATGTAATTGTCGCACCTACGAGGCCGCATGTGCGGAAGGTCGAGCGCAGGTGCGGAAGTTGAGGGCCTTGGAATTTTCCGCAGGTGCGAGTAAGTGGTCGGAGGTGCGGAACCACTGGGCAGAAGGTATAAAAGTGTGCCTTCGCGTATTTTAGCCATCTTTCTCAATATTTCATCTGGGTTTGAAGCTTTTAAAGGGTTTTTGAGGAGGGAATTCGATAGTGCTATATTGAGGTAAGGTTTTTGGACTCTAAACTCGTTTATATATGATTAAAGGTCGGATTTATGGTGGAAAATTAGGGAAGAATCTGTGCAAATTGGGTAATTAGGGATTGGGACTAAGAGGCTTTAAAATGGGAATTTGAGGGGTCATTTGGACTCCGATTTCAGTGTTCTTGGTATGTATAGACTCGTGGGAGGACAAGGATTCTTGTGGTGTAAATATTATCAAGTTCCAAGACGTGGGCCCGTGTAATGACCTGACCGGTCATTTTGAGATCCAACACGTCGTTCAGTAGTTGGGAGTCATGAACAGCTTCATTTTGGGTATTGTGACTTATGTGTATTGTCAGAGTTGAAATTCAGGAGGTTCGGAGTTAAATTGAAAGGAAAATTCTCATTTTAGAAGCCTTATGTTGATGAAATTGAGTAAGACTGGAATTTTGAGTAAATGACCTCGGAATCAGGATCCGAAGGTTCCAACAGGTTCGTATGGTGATTTCTGACTTGGGCGTATGTCCGGATCGGGATTTTGATAACCCGAGAGCATTTCGGTGTATATTGTGGAAGTCAACATTTTTGAAGAAATGTCCTAAGTTTGGCTTGAAGCGTATTTCAATGATATTGATGTCCGTATGGGATTTCGAGTTTGGGAATAGCTCCGTATGGTGATTCTGGAGTTGGGAGCACGATCGGAAGTGAATTCGGATGTCCAGAGGTCATTTTGAAGTCATTTGGCTAAAGATAGAAATTTGAAGGTTTTTGAGAAGTTTGACCGAGAGTTTGACTTTTTGATATTGGGGTCGGATTCCAATTCCGAAAGTTGGAGCAGGTCCATAATGCCGAATATGACTTGTGTGCAAAATTTGAGGTCAATCAGACGTGATTTGATAGGTTTCGGCATCGGATGTGAAAGTTGGAATTTTCAAAGTTCATAAAGTTGAATTTTAGTGCGATTCGTGATTTCGGCGTAGTTTGATGTGATTTGAAGCCTCGAGAAAGTTCGTGGGATATTATGGGACTTAGTCGTGTGTTTGGACGCGGTCCTGGGGGCCTCGGGTGTGTTTCGGGGTTATTTCGGGGCATTTCAGAGTGAATTGTTGTTGCTGGTTTCTGGTGCTGCTGGTGTTCTATGCAATCGTAGTCTTAGCTATGAAATTGCGAAGAAGAAAGGTGAAAGGGGTGAGCTTGGCTTATGCGATCGCGGTCCCTTGTGTGCGATCGCGGAGAAGGATTTAAGGGGACCGGGTTTCTGGCCTATACGATCGCGGAGGGGAAGGCTGGGCGGCTTGTGCGATCGCGGGCGGTGTGTGCGATCGCGGAGGGAGGCACCAGGTGACCTGTGCAATCGCTGGCAAGATGGTGCGATCGTATAGGTGTTGGTTCTGGGCAGTGTTGATTTAAAACGGGATTTTGACATTTCTCTCTCATTTTACATAGGCCATGGACGGATTTTGAGAGCATTTCAAGGAAGATTTCAACCAAGCTTCAGAGGTAAGATCATTCTACTCATTTCCAAGTTAGGTACAAGATTATTACATGGATTAGAACATGAAAATTAGGGAAAAATTTGTTGAAAAATTAGTATTTTGAAGAAAACCTAGAAATTTGGAAATTTGGATTTTTAACCAAGAATTGAGCATGAAAAATTGAGTAAAATGTGTAATTGAATTAGTAAAGCTTCGGGTAGGGATTTTCTTCAAGAAATTTCGAGGTCCGGGCACGTGGGCCTGAGGGCATTTTGGTCATTTCATTGAGCCGGGCTGAGGAACTTTGTAATTTGAATTGGTTATGATCTATTGAGTATATTTTCATTGAATTATCGTTATTTGGATAGTTTGGGAGCGTTGTGCATCCATTTTAGTTGTCGTAGAAGCTTGGAAGTTGATGATGAATCTTCGGAGCGAGGTGAGTCTCCTTTCTAACCTTGTAAGAGGGAATTGTCCCCTTAGGTGTTCTACATGCTACATGTAATTATTTGCGGGGGCTACGTACGTACCAAGTGATGAGAGTCCGTACGTAGCGGCTACTATTGTTATGTCCGGATAGTTAGGACCCACATCATGCCCTGTATACTTCTTGTAATGCATTATATGTATGTTATAATATCCTGTTGTGTGGTTTTGTTTCTCTGAGATTTATGGATCTTAAAATAATATGGAAGGAAATTGTTTTCAAAATATTATGAAATGAATTGACTTACGGGAAAGAATATGAAAGAAATTATTTATGGAAAGTATTGTGAAAGGAAAAGAAATGACTTATAATTTTTGTACTCATGTAAGATATTATTGTTTCCCAGAGCTTTCATTTATTTAAATAATTGGAAAGAATTGTGGTGAGATGAACTTTACATTCTGTGTGCGCATGTTGTCGCTTTGTAATTTACATCCCGCGAGCGAAATATAATTTCCTTCACTCTTATGGGAGCGGTCTGTACGCCACGGCGGATTATAGTGCACTTATGGTACGGGCCGGTCGATCCCCGACAGTGCACAGGGATTTATCTGAGAATGCACTTATGGTACGGTCCGGTCGATCCCCGGCAGTGAATGGACGAAGTTACATTATGATACGGTGTGATTACATTGATAGACGCACTTACGGTACGGGCCGGTCGATCCCCGACAGTGCACAGGGATTTATCTGTGAATGCACTTATGGTACGGTCCGGTCGATCCCCGGCAGTGAATGGACGAAGTTACATTATGATACGGTGTGATTACATTGATAGACGCACTTACGGTACGGGCCGGTCGATCCCCGACAGTGCGTAGTTGGACTATTTGTAAGCATGCACTCATGGTACAGGCTGGTCGATCCCCGGCAGTGCATAGCTCTTCTTGATATGATTACATTATAAGCATGCACTCATGGTACGGGTCGGTCGATCCCCGGCAGTGCATAGCTATTCTTCCTCCTGACTCCAGCCGGTTGTCCTACTCCTGTGTGCGCATGACTGTTTGATATTTTTGTTTTCCTGATTTATGATTTGATATATGTTTGGGGAAAGGAGACAGGTGAGTTGTTACTGCTTTCAATATTTACTTGGGAACTCTGTATTCTCTTCACAATTGTGGTACACTATTTACATGTTTACTGCTTTCCTTATATCCTGTTTATTTCTATTAACTGTTGGACCTTAGTGAGTACCGAGTCGACCTCTCGTCACTACTTCTTCGAGATTAGACGGGATACTCACTGGGTATATATATGTATATGTACTCATACTACACTTTCTGTGCATTTTGTTGCACATGTACCTTTATAGTGCAGTGATTGATTTGGAAGACTTATACGGGCTGCATTCATCCAGAGGCGTTCCACAGCTGCCGGAGTCTCCCTTCTGTGTACTTACATTTTATATTTATTGATTTTGTCCAAATTTGTTTTTCGGACAAGCATTGTACAATTGTATAAATCCTTAGAAATTGCTCATGGACTTGTGTCACCGGGTTCTGGGGATGTCTTGGTATTTCTTTTCTGTATTAAGTTGGTTTTCTTGCCATATTTAAATTTGGAATTTATTTATTTAATAATGAAAATGCAAGAAGAGGCTTCGATTCTAAAATGTTAAACAGGAAAGTGTTCCAACTGATTAAGGGGTCGGTTTGCCTGACAGTTGTGTTCGGCGCCATCACAACCCATAGGTTTTGGGTCGTGACAGCCCGGGGGTTGGGTTTGACCAATTTCGGGATTTTTGAGTATTTTTGATAAATTTCAACTGGGATTAGTTCCTTAGCATATTATAATGATATTCATCTGATTGTTGGTAGATTTGGAGCACTCCGAGGCCGAATTTAGAGGCAAGGGCACTGCGGAGTAGTATATTAGCCGGTTTTGAGGTAAGTAACGCTTCCAAACTTGGAACTGAGGGCTCGAAACCCCAAGTTATCTAATTTTTGATATGGATAAAGGTGACACACTTGCCAAGTGACGGGCATGTGGGTGTACACCGAATATTGTGGCCTGGCTCATCCCATGGCATTGTCTAAAGGTTATCTCCGGTAGTTACTTGTACTGTGAAGGTTGCATTTACCTTGAACATATTAGAAATCATGCTAAGTATAAATGTTAAGGCTTCACGCCGATATGTTCAGACCGGAACGGTCAATTATTGTTGTCTCTATCTATGATTATTGTTTTCATGTACTCAGTCCTGTTATAGTATATGTTTCACGCCTCAGTCTCATAAGTTGCTAGTTTATTCTATATTATCAATGTTTTGGGCTGATTTTTCATATGTTAGAACATTGTGAGTGAGGCTGGAAGGTACTGACTGAGTGAGGCTTGGAGCCTGGTTTGATACAGTTATGAGGTCGGACTGCACACCGCAGCGATCCTGGAATCATGCCTTCGTTGGCTTGACATAGAGCTTGGGCTTATAGGATCCCCTCCGGAGTCTTTATACCCCCAGTGAGTGCACAGATATTGAGGGATGGATCTTCCCTGTACATGGATCTTGTCCGAGTGATATGTTCCGGAGATGGACCTTCTTTGTGGGGCTTATGTTCCGGAGATGGATCTTCTCTGTGGGGCTGGATCGACTTTTTTCCTCAGTACTAGGTGACTGTGTCACTTGCGTTTATGTAATATCCGGGATGGACTTTCCCTGGGCCGGAAGGCAAAATTCTAGTACTAAGTGGACCACCTTTTGAGAGTTTGATTACTGAGTACACATCATTCTTGATCCCATATGAATTAATGTTGGTATGCAGGGCTACAAACATAAATTGATGCATCTTGTTTATTTTCTGATATATTATTGTCATGTCCAAGTTATATATTGTTGTTCAAAATTATCGAAGGTTTAGTCCGTCATCACCTCTCAGCCCGTAGTTTGGTTTCGTTACTACTGAGTTGGTGTACTCACGTTACCCCTTGCACCTTGTGTGCAGATCCAAGTACACCGGGACTTCGCTCTGGTCATTGAGTAGCGGCAGTTTCCATCAGAGTTGTCGAGGTAGCAGCTGGCGTCCGTGATCTCGTCATCTCTTTCCTATTCTACCTGTTGTTATTTACTTTTAAGACTATGTTGGTCATTCCTCTTTTAGTCACATTATGTATTAGCAGCTCATGATTGTGTGACACTGGATCCGGGTTTTGTAGAATTTGGGTTCTTGATTTTCGTAAAATCGTTTTCAAATTCAAACTTACTATTATTATTGATTTCAGACTTGTTAAACACGGTACTTTCCGTGATAAGTGGCCTTAGAATAGTTTAGATAGGTGGCTGGCCTGGTTCCACGACAGGCGCCATCACGGATTCGAAATTGGGTCGTGACATTCCACGGAAAGTATATCGCTATAAACACACCTAACTAATATGGACAAAAAGAAGCTAAAATAAAATGAACACCGTTTATAATATAAAAATTGTGTCAACAAGCACATGCAACAAAACTAAAGCAAGGGATCAAATGTATGCCTCCAACACTCCAACATTGGGTAGTGTCCAACATAAGATGCATAGTTGTCACGCTGAATGTTTACTGCCCACTCACTAAATCGAACAAAGAATATCCAAAACATCAGAACCTCCACAATTATTAGAATGAAAATAATAAACTCTCAACACAGTCAATTAATGTCAACGAAAGATGATAAATAATACACCTACAGAACCATATTCGACAAAACAAGATATAAACATCAATTTCAAAAAGGGTGATGCTAAACGGCCCAACTGGTGTCACCCAGCTTTGGCCACACCAGTGAAAAGACATCCAAGCCCCTCTAACTAATTAGCCTACATTTTTTCCTCCAAAAACATAAAATTAAATTCCCAGTCTTGAACTATGCGGAAATTAAATGGGGGAGCTGAAGAGTCTTGTATTATATTTGTATTTCCATTGTATTTATGTGTATTTTATGATTATACAAATTATACGATTTAGTGTGTATACAAATTATTATATTTTGTTCCTTTCTTAAAGACAAATACGGTATATATGATTTATTATACTTCATATCAAACCAAGTCAAGTGGACATTTTACCCTATCTAAAAAATGGATTCAAACCAAGAAAATTCGGTTGTACAAAAAAATATGAATCCAAATGAACATAATACAAATACAACAACCAAGAAATGAACCAACAACTACGAATATATACGTTCAATATAACTATATATAAAGCGCAAAAATGTAATTATAAAGCTAAAAATCTTTATATCTCATAATTAAATTGCTAATTATATCCCAAAATATAACGATCGTTGTCAATTGACTAGTGGAACCATAGTAAACATAATTATATGGTCGCAATCAATATATAATTTGTGATGACCCAAAAGAGGTCATCTTATGTGAATCTAATTTTTTGACTATGTTACGAGGCCTTGAAAGCCTTCGTTAATCTTACGTCGTTGAGCAAGCGCAGCCCGGGCGCGTAGCCGGGAAGCCTTTATGTGAAAACTTGATTAAGAGTTTAACTTATGATAATTTATTGAATAAAGTTGACTTTGGTCAACATTTTTGGTAAACAAACCCGGATCCGTGATCCGACGGTCCCGAAAGGTCCGTAGGAAAATATGGGACTTGGGCGTATGCCCGAAATTGAATTCCGAGGACCCAAGTCCGAGAAATAAATTTTTAAATAAAATTGTTTTATGAAGATATTAAAGGCTTATGAACATGAATCTTGATGTGAAACCTGTGCTGCCGGGCCCATATTATGATTTCGAAGCCTGGAACATGTTTAATATGTGTTATTTAAGTTATCTGTAAAATTTGGTAAGAAACAGACTTGATTTGATTGGTTTCGCATCAAAATGGGTGAATTGGAGTTAATGAAGTTTTGAGGATTTTTAAAGAATTTGAAATTTGGCTTGAAAGGTGATTTTATGTTCCCGAGGTCCGAATGAAATTCCGAGACCGGGAATAGTTCCTTCATGTCATTTATAACTTTTCTGCAAAATTTGAAGTCATTCCGAGTAGTTTAGGTCGGTTCGGCGCCTTGAAGTGAATTCTAGAGTTTCAAGTTCTTAAGTTTTGATTCAATTTGGTTTTGGGGTTGAATCTTTGAGTCTCGTTGTTGTTTTCCATGTCTCGGGAGTTCGAGCGAGTCCGTATCATGAATACATACTTGTTGGTATATTTTGACGGGGGATCGGGTGGGCCCAGGTGCTTCCCGGACCCCGCACGGGACCAAAAACCAGCAAAATCCACTTCTGGTGTGGCTGCTTCTGGTGTGACCGCACCTGCGGTTCAGCCTTCGCAGGTGCGACCCCCATCGCAGGCGCGGTCCTTTTTTTGCAGGAGCGGGACCGTTGGTGCAGACTTCTTCTCCGCAGGTGCGATGCCAGGGTCCCAGGCACTTTTTCCGCGGGGGCGGTGATTTTCTCGCAGGTGCGGAAATCACTGTTTCCAGCCCCTTTTAAATGTCCAAATTACGGGTTTTTCTTCATTTTACCCACCATCAACCTCCATTTGAGAGCATCCAAGTTTGGGCAGCACCTCCCACGACAACCCATTGTAAGAGGTAAGTTAAACCCCATAATCTTCTAGCTTTAACATTAATTTCTAGTTAAATTCACTACTAGATCATCCAAAAATCATAGAATTAGGTAGTAATTTTAGGGTTCTTGAGGATTTTGTGATTATCCATTTTAGGCCATGTATTTAAGTAGAAATCACACATTAATGATCCTTCGGTTATGGGTGAGTGATCCCTTCGAGAATTTTCTCGGAATTTGATCATGCAGGACCGGGGTTGGAATTTGGAAATTCTTCAACAATGGCGACTTTATTGAATAGCTAAGATGATTTATCACATTGTGCATGCATTGATGTATTGTATACCTTTTGGCTAGTTGCGAGTCCTCGGGGGTAGAGTTCGGAATTTCGGGCGCAATTGTGGTCCGAGGGGTAGATTTGACACGAGGTGAGTCTCCTTTCTAACCTTGTAAGAGGGAATTGTCCCCATAGGTGATGTATATGCTATGTGTAACTTGTTTGGGTGCTACATACGCGCCAAGTGACGAGAGTCCGTACGTAGCGGCTATTATTGTTATGTCCGGGTAGTTAGGCCCACATCATGCCTTATATGCTTTTCTCGTAATGCCTGATATGTTTGTCTTATAATGCTTTATATGATTTATTGTGATGACATATGTACTATGAAATTATGTTTTGCATAGTGTTATTTCTCTGAGGCTTTATGGAAAAACAATTGTTGAATGGCGAGGAATTTGTTATGGAAAGTAAGTATTGAAAAATTATGGGATCGGGTCGTACGCCACGGCAGGTTTGAGAGTGATTATGTCTATATGGGATCGGGCCGTACGCCACGGCAGAGTTGAAAAGAAATTGTGAAATATATGGGATCGGGATGTACGCCACGACAGTGTTGAAAGTAATTGAATATATATGGGATCGGGCCGTACGCCATGGCAGTGTTTAGAAATTATGAAATATATGGGATCGGGCCGTACGCCACGGCAGTGTTGAAAAGAAATTGAAATGAATATGGGATCGGGCCGTACGCCACGGCGAGTGTAGAAGGTACCTCATGGGAGCAGGCCGTACGCCATGGCGGATCTAAGAATTTGTGATTATTGTATCGTTCGGTGGTCTTACCCTTGAAAGTGCTTTATTGCTTAGTTCAGTATTTGTTTGGATTTCTGCCCTCGATATATATACTTGTTGCTTATTTCCCTGTCATGCTTACTGTATTTCATTATATTTTATAATATGTTATTACTGTTGGACCTTAGTGAGTATCGAGTCGACCTCTCATCACTACTTCTTCGAGTTGAGGCGGAATACTCACTGGGTACATATTTATTTAATATGTACTCATGCTGCACTTTCTTTTCTTTTCTGTACTTGATTGTACAGGTCCGGAGGCTGGTACGTCTGATTATCAGGTCGGTGCTAGATATTGATAGCGTGGTCATACTTCACGGTGAGATGCTTTCCCGGCGACTTCCTAGTAGCACCCTGGAGTTCTTTTGTTATATTCTCTGTCAATTTCATTCAGACTGAGACCTGTATATATTGTAGTCATTGTATATTCAGTAGTTCCCCGTGGCACTCGTGACACTAGTTCATGGCACACACGTGGTGTATATTTTGGGTGGTTGGCTATACATATGTTATGCGACATGCCTATTGGTTGATTTCCGCACTTGTAGTTTTAGTTCACATCACCGCCATTATCATGTTTATATCTGTTTAAAATTGGTTAAAAGATGAATTTGTGTAACGGGGAATGATAACACTTAGCGTTTCTCTATTGGCTGGCCTAACCTTGTCGTTGGGCGCCATCGCGACCTGAATCGAGATTTGGGTCGTGACAACGTGGTATCAGAGCACTAGGTTCATGTAAGTCTCACGAGTCACGGGCAGGCCCAGTAGAGTCTTGCGCATCGGTACGCAGACGTCTGTACTTATCTTCAGGAGGCTATGGGGTGTTAGGAAACTTCCCTTTATTCATATCCTGTCGTGCAATCTATGACATACTCGAACTTATTCTTCTATTCTTTCACAGATTGTGAGGACGCGTGCATCCAATGTTTCTGGTCTCAGAGAGGCCGCTGCCCCGGTTGCCCAAGGTCGGGGTAGAGGTAGGGGCAGAGCACCTACTCGAGGCAGGGGACGAGGGCGTCCCAGAGCTACGCCAGTAGCACCACCAGAGGACCCTATTATGGAGGAGTGGGATGAGGTGCCTCCAGTAGCACCTGCTCCAATGGATTTCATGACGGGGCCAGGCTTCCAGGAGGTCATGGGCTGTATGCTGAGATTCATGGACACTATGTCTCAGGCTGGTTTATTTCCAGTCGACCCTGCTACTTCTCATGCAGGAGGGGGAGTCCATATTCCTATCGCTCAGGCAGCAGCAACACGTCATACCCCGGGCACACCGCCCGTGGGAGGGGTTCAGCCCGTAGTAGCAGCCCCAGAGCCCAGGCCAGTTGCAGAGGGTGACCAGCAGAAGATGTTGGATAGATGGACCCGACTT